>CAUYPO010040911.1:0-44222 GCA_963574435.1 Cheirogaleus major
CCCTTCCGCAGTTTTCAATGCCTTTATTTTCCTTAAATCAGAATAATTTCCACCAATCTCTGTTGCCCAATCATAGCCAAGATGAATCATGACAATACAATGAAACAACAAAGCAGCAAGGCGACAACATTAAATAAATCACAGTGTTTTCCCCTCCAATAATCTCTCATGGTGCTGGAACCATCAACAGCGGATCACATCAAATGACAAATAAAGAGCCAAGGAAGCAACATGAAGCGATCAATCATAGCAAGGTAAATCAACCTGGAAAGCCATCATAAAATATCAGGGATAACCCTGGAAATAGCCTTATTTGTACTCAAAAACGTAATTCTAAATTGCGTAAGCAAGCAAAGTATGTCCAATTAGATTCCTGCACTCTTACCAGACAAATGGTTGTCTCCCTAAGACCTTCTGATGTCCTGGGCTCACGCTGCACAAGCTATTGTGCAACTTATTTGAGATTGCTTCTTACCACAAACAATCCCCCAAAATGCATATTATTGCATATTCTGCCACTAAGCTCTACTGTGCGCTATTTCCTAATTAAGGATGCAGACAGGCTGTGCAGTAATGATGATTGATGTCTGCTGCACATCTTAGCGAGGAGCAAGGTGAGAACGAGCATTAGCTCCAGCCCATGGGAGAAACGTGATAATTGCCATTGCTCACTGTACTGCAAATCACGTCTTCCTGGAATTACGGAAGAGGCACTTAAGAATAGAAAATCATCTTGCCGAAAATTGTAGTTTTGCTCAACCTGAGGAACAATCCTACAAGGCACTGTGTTCAATTATTTTCAGTGTTTAAATTAATGGCAAGGTAATTTTTATCATTTCCTTTCAGTTGGGGCATCACAATACCAGTAATAATAATAGTTTATTTTTGACTTACTGACACGGACCTCTTTTCATCTTTTGTGTTTTAGGCTTACCTTTGTATCTTGAGATTTATCAGTCTTCTAGTCTGTATTTGTATCTGACAGCTTGAAACCAGCTATTTTAATGGTAATGGTAATAACTGTCCTTGAAATAATGAGAAAAGTTAATGAGTAAAAAGCAAGATCCACAGCCAAGCACTGGCTCCTGGCCTGCTCCCACTATCCCATGGCTTGATCGCTCTGTAGCTCACTTCTTTCCTCTAAAATGACAGGCAATAATTATCGCCAATTAACAAACACCAAGCACAGGTAACACATGCAACTGTACCATGTATCATGTAGATTTTACAGCACAGGAAAGCTTTGCCTACAGAGACTGTGCCTACTACTTACCAAGAAACATAAAAAAGGGTCTTTTCTTTGAAGAGATATGTATTCTAGCCCAAATTAATCTTATAAGGAGGACTTTTTAAAAAGTGGGGGTCCTTTATCTATGCTCTGACTTATCCAACTAAAAAATCAAAAAGTAGAGTTTAAATGCTCCTCAGCTAGGGACTGGTTATTTGACCATAGAAAAGAAAGCAGAAATGGATGAACAGTACAAGTTCATTTATGTAGAAAGAGAAGTAGAAGGAAAAAATGTGAATACACATATGTGTGAACGTGTATATGCATTGCAAACTTCCAGAAGAGTATACAGAAGGGTCTTTGTAGATCCTTTTCATCTATTGTATTGTTTGCCTTGTTCACTTATTGCTTTTTTAACCTGAAAAAAGCGGGGACAGCTTGTGTCTATAGTTCTCCAAGCTCTGCAAGTCGGTTTTACCCTGTTGCTGCTTCGATCAAGAGCAACAAATCTGTTCCAGTACAAATCCTGGTTGTGTTTTTTTTCTCCCATGGAGCACATGGTTGTAGTCCAACACAACAAGCAACAGGAACAGCCTCTTTCTGACCATGACATGAAGTGTGAGAAAAGGTGTTTAACTCACATTATGCCTAACGATTTCCAAAAATCAGAAAGAATGTAGCACCTGGATTTTTTAAGAGGCGAGGTTATTTTTTAAGGTTGGCTGCTGGAAGGTGGTTGGATAAACTGGCTCTACCATTGGAAGAGGTCCTGAGTGAATCAGAATCAGCCTTGGGTAAACTTGATGTTCCCGTTAAAGGGCAACTTTGACCCCTCTCTGTAAGGAAAGGAGGGAGTAAATCAGGGACTTAGAGCTCCACAGAACAGAAGAAATTGAGGTGTTTGGGGCTATTTCATGCTTATAGCAAAGAACAGAGTTTCATTAAGAAGTGGGTCCACAGATATGTTTTTAAAAAATTAAAAAGCTGAGTACAAGCCAGGCTAGGTGAGGCCCGAAGTGGAGCAAATTTAAGCACTGGGATTTCACTCCTTGATCAGGAACCATCATTCACCTGAGACACAGCTCAAGCTATAAACACAGAGCTGAGCAAGGATTAGAAATCTGCTTTGGGACTAGGGCCTTCAAGCTCTCTCCCTTTCCAGAGACAGAAATATCAGGACAACAAGACTCATAGTTAACATTCATCTAGTTTACCTCATTCTGCCTGTTCTTCCTTAGCAGAGATGGAGAAATTTGGAGTGGAACAATTCCCTCATTCTACCAGTGTGTACAGACAGGCTGGGAAGGGGAGTGATTTGCTCAGAGTCACACAGCTAGTTATTAGCAGAGTGGTAATTAGAGTCTTGATGTCCTTAGTCCCCTGGCCAGCTCCTTCTATATCAGTGGTCTCCTGTTATTAGGTTTATTAATGTTTCCCAAAGTGAATGAATTGCTTATTCTTGAGATGCTAATAGGAGACAATGGTCCAATGTTCCATTTCATCCAGAAGCTCCTGCATTTTAATATTCCTCTCCTGAAATAAAATATTTGACTTCAAAGGAGTGAATATCAAATGCTAGGAATTATAGGGTAGCACAGCTGTCTGTTACCAGTGCTTCCTTTTATTTTTTTGCCTGCATACACTGAGGTTACACAGCCAGCAGTGATGTTAACAAACTTGAATTTAATTGAGTTGGAGGGTTGATGGCATGGGTTTCCATGAACAGCTCCAAACTTCAAGGGCGTACAAATTATGTATGATTTTGGAACCAGTGGGATTTCCAACTAGTGCCAATGCTCTTTTTCTGAGTCAGTTTTATTACTTGGAAAGTAAATAAAAGAAGTATTTTCATTCCCAAAGACATCATTTTAAATTCAGATGTTTAGAGAAAATGTCTCAAAAAACAATTGTGAAAGGATACAAAATTATAGCTAGACAGGAGGAATAAGTTCTAGTGTTTGCAGGGTCCCCAGCCTTTTTAGCACCAAGGACTGGTTTTATGGAAGACGATTTTTCCAGGGACTGGGGGGGAGGGTAGGATGGCAAGCGATGGGGAGTGGCTGCAAATACAGATGAAGCTTTGCTAGCTAGCCTACCATTCATCTCCTGCTGTGCAGCTCAGTTCCTCATAGGCCACTGACTGATACCAGTCTGAGGCCCAGGGGTTGGGAATCGCAGCTCTATAGCACTGTAAAAATCACTATAGTTAACAATAATATATAGTTTGAAGTAACTAGAAGGAAGATATTTAATGTTCCCAACACAAAGAAATGATAAATGTTTGAGATTATGGATATGCTAATTACCATGTTCTGATCACTATACATGGTATGTATTGAAACACCACTAGTTCGTCATGAATATGTTCAATGATTGTCAATTAAAAAGTAAAATAAAAATTAATTTTAAAAATAGAAAAGAAACACGCATCGATTGCTTCTTGGCCTTTTGGCTAAGATCAAATGTAGTATTTATCTGTTCTTATCAGTTTAATATTTGATACATCCTCTATCTGAGGGCAACATATTAAATGGATTTTTGGAGCAGGGAGATGGAATAGAAGCTTGCTTTGTCCACTCCAGTAAAAAAAAAAGAAGAAGAAGAAGAAAGAAAGAAATAGGCATTGAATATTAGCATTTTCAAGCAGAGCAGGGAAAAGCTATTTTTTCAAATAAAGGATTGAGTTCTTTTATTTACACATGGAGAAAAATGACTAAATACTGACATTTTTCTCTACTATAATTAGAATCATATATACAAGAAGTGGTTGACTCTAGATGTCAGAAAAAGCATATCTAAAGCACCTCTCTTTCCATCTGTATAAGGAATGATGCCTTGGAGTAAGGTATTATATACATGCAATACCCATAATTTTGCATTAGCAAAAATTACCCAAAATTCTTCATCTGTAAGAAGGTAATCTCTAAGGCCCTCTCCAGCTCACAAGCTTCTCTTCCTTCCGTGGGGAGGAGAAAAAGAGTTCATCAAATTAGCTAATTGCAATGAATCAGTGCCAATACGACTTTTACCTTGGGCAATTCTTTTATGTCTTGCCATGTTAATAAAGTCCCTGGACTTAAATGAAAACCCAGATGGTTTAATTTGTAACTTAAGAAATAGGAACTAGATTTTTTCCTTATAACAAGCCATTTATTTCAGAAGGCAGAATAGCTGAGAGCCTTTCCAGACCTTTTTATACTGTTTTTACAGCTTCCATTGTGTCGAAATTTATTGACTAATGATTCAAATAGAGCTCTGTCAGAGGATAGATTCCCTAGCAGACCCTGTGGTATTTAAGAAACATGGAATATCGTTGTTGGTAAGAATACTGCCTTCCCAAAGCAATGTGTGAATTCTCTTCCCATGGAAAAACAGAATTTTTGATTTAGAGGTTTACATTCCTCTAACTGTCTCCCTCTTTTTCTTCCTAACATGCTAGACTTTCAAATTAAGATTTGCATAGAGCAATTAAATTGGTTCTAGTAAACATTTTAGTGTCCAATACATATAAAAAGACCTTATTTTTACAAACAGGCTTTTCTCAAAATAAGTAATGAAGAATGTTAGTGTATTTAATATACCTCCTACACAGATAGAAGCATACCCAAGATGGAGAGAAACTTACCACCACCTCCCCAAATTTTGGATTGCAAATATAGTTATAATGGTAATTTTGGAGGAGAGCAGAAACTTAATAGTGCCCTCTCACTTCTGCTATGGTTTGAGTATGGCTTGTCCCCACCAAAATGCATGTTGAGGCTTGGTCCCCAATGTGGTGGTCTTAAGAGGTGGTACCTTTAAGAGGGAATTATGTTGTTAAGATATATTAATGTTTGTTCTCCCTGTAATAGATTAAAGTTCTCACTAGAGCAGGTTATTATAAAGCAAGGCTCCTCTCAAGTTTTGCCATCTTTGCACACATCCACTTCCTCTTCCACTTTTCCTTCATGCTATGAAGCAGCATGAGGCCCTCAGTGGACGTGGCTGCCATCTTGGACATTCCAGCCTCCAGAATTGTAAGCTAAATAAATCTCTTTTCTTTATAAATTACCAGTCTCAGGTATTTTGTTATAACAACATAAAACAGACCAAGACAGCCTCCTAAAAAGTTAAATTTGAAAAATGTGAGATTGTTTTGTTTTTTTAATTTGGAAGACTTAATGAATTTGTGTGTCATCCTTGCGCAGAGGCCATGCTAATCTTCTCGGTATCTTTCCAATTTTAGTATATGTGCTGCCGAAGCGAGCACTGTTATTTTAATTTGGATCATTGTTGTTTCCTGCCTAGGAGTGTTATCTAAAAATTTAAAAACTTGAACCTCTGACCAATGCTTTGAGCATTATTACTTAAGGCTGCCATGATGGTTTTCTTCCTCTCAGTAAATTATCCATTCTGAAAAATAAATTATATTTGTATAGCTCTTGCAAATAACTTTCATATATATTACCTCCTTTAATCCTAACAACAACTCCACCAAATAGTTAATTATCATCCCCATTTTAGAGATGAGAAAACAAAGCCTAAAAGGGTAAATGCTACTTAAAGCAGATATTCTTACTCTAAACCCAGTGCTCTCTCTACTACACCAACTGTTTTGAATTGTTAGAAATATCAAATTGTGCATGAGGTTGGTCAGTGGTAAAACACGTTTAAGACCAGCAATCACTGAGGGGAATTAGTGGGTATGAGTTCAGAGGACATAATCTTGCTTGTATCTGTTTGTGAGTTCCTCAAAGGCTAATCATCAGTGCCTGAGATTACAGACTTTCTATAAATCTTGATTGGATGAATGAAAAATAATTGAATTAACACATGAGTAATTATTAAATAGTGCCTTTTTGTTTATTTGTTTTGTTTTGTCTTTAAGCCATTTTCCCCAGAAAAACACAATAGTGCCTTTTTAAGTTCCCCTAAAACAGAATTTTCCAAGCTGTGCAACTCAGAAAGTCCCAGAAGATGTTAGGTAAACTATAAGCCTGGGTTCTACCAGTAAGTAAGTTTGGGAAATATTTATTAAATACCCTTTCAGAGAATTTACAATGCATATTAGCTTACTGGAGCTTCTGAGAGGTCCTATGGCAAAGAATCTTGTTTAATTTTATTTAATCAAGTACTTTCCAAACATTTGCCCACAGAAATCACTCTTGTTTCTTTTTACAGAATTATTTTAACATCCTTCCACATACCAGTGTTCTATGCAATATGCTTTCAAAAAGAATCCTTTAAAATAAAAACTTAAAAGATAATAGTGACAGGAGGATACCATAAAAGAGGAAAAAAATATTCCAGGCACAGGAGCAATATTTTGAAAAAGTTAAGAGGCAGGAGTAGAGCAACATAACTGGAGGTCAGTTGAAGTGAGATGAACCAGACCCAAGAAGGGCCAGAGAATCTAGCACGTAGTGACCCCTCAGAAAGGCTCCTGTGGATCAAGAGCTCTAAGACTGTTCCAGGTACAGGCATTGGGCAGAAGCCCAGACAAGGAAGGGGTCAGTGTCAGGAAGATTCAGTGTCAGAAAAGAAGAAACCAAGCATCAGAGGAACCTGGGAATGGGCTGGAAGCAGAGATGGCCGTAGATGGCCATCAGAAACAGAGAGGTCTTAGCAAGTACCAATCTCTGCTAAGGGACTGGGGCCACAGGCCATGAGTTCAGTCCCAAGAGCCTTAGTGAGGGAATCAAGTGCCAAGTCAAGGATCTCATGACTATAAGTATAATATACTACTACGTAATATTATATTATGCTTTATATATTATACTATAAGTATAATGCAATTAACAAGGGGGCAGCCCTGCCAGTAGAACAAAAATTTGGAGCTCCTCCTTCACCCGACTCCTACCCCCAGGACCTAGAGCACCCAGAACTGCTGCAGTTTGAAGATCCTGGGAAGTAACTAATCCATATCACCCGAGTTTGGGTCTGTTTTTCAGATAATCAGTCTAGGTCATGTTTAGCCCCACTCCTAAAACACTAAGTCTCTTATTCCCCTTTTGCCTCCTTCTTCCTGTTTTGGAGAGCTTATGGACAGCTAATCTCACCACACCTGTCATCCCACAAAGGCTGGGCAGGTTGTGTGCTACTTCAGGGGACACCAGTACAAGACACTGGCATCATGTTATTTGGTCACATGTTCCCCTCCTGCAGTTTGCTTTCTATATTTTCATTTATTGTTCACTACTTCAGCCAATCCCCTCAATTCAATTATCTTGCTCAGATGCCTTTTCGTTTCACTATCTAATAAAATCCCTCTTTATTCCTACATTCAAGCTACTGGGGACAGAGAAAAAGCCATGGCAATGCTTACTGGATGTTGCTAAACTGTATGATCTTCACCTGCTCATCCTTCAGAAATGTTACGTAAGATTGAAATAAACTTTCTGCTGTGTTAAACCACTGGAGGAAAAAATATGCATGGTCTCCAAAGAAAATGCTGGGACGTCAACCATCAAGCCTTCATGTTCTTCCAGGGAACCCTCTCACTCTCACATTTTTCTCTCCCCTCAAACCTGCTACACCATCCCTCACCCTCTCCCTCAAAGCCAAAGAATTAGCTTCCTATTTCCTAAGACAATGGTAACCATCAGAAGGGAACTCCCTCAGCTTCAGGCCACCCTATGTTTTTGCATTCATGTCTATCCCTGTCTCTTCCCTTCTTGCCCCAATGCAAGAAGAGTCCCTCTTCCTATCCAAGGATAGCACGCCCCTTTCTCCCTGCCTTACCTTGGAGACCTTGTTTTCTCTCCAGCTATCACCCTTCTCATCTTCCTTGTCTATTGGCTTTTGACCACCAGCATTTAAAGTCTCGCTTTCTTTCAACTGCACAGCTGCCTCTTACTACCACACTCCATCTCTTCCTTGCTTCCTTTCTGTCTTTAAATTTCTGGAATTCACTAGCCTACCAAACTCACCGTCCTCTTGAATCTACCCTTCTGAATTCTTTTCTCTCTCTGGGACTCTCTTCTCCATTCCTAGCCTCCTGCTGACCCCTCAGCCCATTGCAAACTGGCTTCTGTCAAGCATTCCACTAAAACTCTTCTTGCCAGAGCCCTCCCTATCACAAATGGACCATTTTCATTCCTATCTTATTATGTATTTTCTTAGCAGCATTTGACACTGTTGATTACTCCTCCTGCAGTGATTTCCTTTGGCTCACACAACATGAACACTTCTGGATTTTCTCCTGCCTCTTCAGTTACTCCTTCTCAATATCCTTCAAGGGCTCTTTTTTCTTCCTATTTTTTCAGTGATGATCTTTCTCCAGGTTTGTGGATTTCTCTTTTTCTCAATCTATTCAGCCTCTCTGGATGATCTTACCTCTACTCCCAGGCCTTCAAATATCCTCTTAATGCTGACCACTTCCAACTCTTGTTCTCAGAACTAAATATTCAACTGCTTAGGAGGCATTACACTTGCTTCCACAAGCACCTCAAAAGCCATATATGAACTCATTGTTTTTCCAGCCCCTCCTGATTCCATAGGCATCACCTTCCTCGGGGCGGCCGCTCAGTGGGGCAGGGGACGGATCAGGAAGCCCACCATCCGTCCAGAAAGTGCTGTGAATGAGCAGATTTTCCTCCAGACCACTCCACATGGATGTCTACACGGCAGCAGGGTGATCTATTTAAAGCAGCAATCTGGTGACATAATTTCCCTGCTTATCCTGAGGGAAATAGGAATTCAGTGAATGGTTTTAAAGTCCAAACTTCTTACCATGGCTCGCAATGTTGTCTTTGGCCACTCCCTTTCATTTGATACTATAGCTAAATAATTACAAACCCTTATTATGTCATATGCCAGGCACCATTGTAAGCACTTGCACATATTAGGTTTATTATTCCTTACAACAATCCCATAGGGAAGCTTCTATTATCATTCCTATTTTAGAAATGAGGAAACTGAGGCAAAAAGAGATTAAATATCTTGCCCAAAGTCACAGAGCAGCAGAGTCAGAATCAAACCCAGGTGGTCTGCCCTTCTGATCATGATCTTAACTACTCGTTATGCTGCCAAACAGAGCTATGTAGAGTTCCTGGAAGATGCTTGTGCTCTGCTTGTCCTCTGGCTTTTCTCACACACGCACACACACACATTCACTCACACACACACATACAAACACACACTTCTCTATGTGCTTAGGTAGCTCCTACTCATCCTTCAGATCTTTGTACAGAAATCAACTCTTCTGGGAAGCCTTTTCCGACACCCACGCCCAACCCAAGTTTGGGGCCTCTCCTAGGGGCTCCAGAGCATCCCACACATGCTCCTGTCACAGCAGCTACCACCCTGCCATGATTGCTGGGTAACTTGCCCATAGAACCCTCTAAAGTGAAAGGCCCTCAAGGGAAGGATTGCATCTTGGTATGTTGCGTCTCCAGTGCTTCACGCAGCACCTGGCACACAGTTGGGGATGAACCGTAGGGTATGGTAGTTGCTGAATAAATAAAAAGCAAGTGTTAAACTGGCGTCAGCAGACAGGCTAGCTTGAGGTTGCCTTGCCCAGATACCGGCCTAGAGCTCTTTAAATTCTCCCAGAGCTGAAAGAGAGTTGTTCCCAAACGTTTGTACAGGGCTGAGCCTACAAGTGAGGGCTTCAGGATCTCAGCTGCTGGGGCTAAAAAGAGGAGATTGCAGAGAGCCAAGAGGAGACTAAAGCATTAGCCTTGGTGGGAGCCTGAACAGATCTTATAAAGTGGATTAGGCTGTAAGAACAAATGAAAGCAGATAAGCAGGAAGGAGAGCAAAGGATTAAAGAGAGCATTATTCTGGGAGGTTCAAATCAAGAGAGAAGTGTGGGAATTTGATATGAGAGCTTGATCTAAATTTAAACTAAGGAGTTTAAGGTTCCCCACCTGACATGTCTGATTTGGAAAATGCAACCAAGTCAGATAGCAGTCATGATGCATTTAGAGTAAGCACTTTTGTATGAATCGGTGTGTGCTTGGTAGTTGGTAACTATTCACTTTTTATAAGTAGGGGCAAACCTGCTATTTTCCTGTGTTTCTTTGACACTCCAGAAAGTAGAGCTGGAGTCAACATGGCAAAGGATAAAACTCCTGTGCAAGGTGAAGGTCTATTAATTAGCAACTCTTTGTTATGCTTTCTGGATGAAGATTGATCTTAGTTTATAACCACTCCATTCACCAACCCTTTTTTTTATTTCAACATATTATGGGGGTACAAATGTTTAGGTTACATATATTGCCTTGCCCCCGCCCCCGAGGCAGAGCTTCAAGCGTGTCTATCCCCCAGATGGTGTGCATCGCACTCATTATGTATGTATATACCCATCCCCTCCTACCCTCTCCCATCTGCCCGACGCCCGATAAATGTTATTCCTATATGTCCACTTAGGTGTTGATCAGTGAAACCAATTTGCTAGTGAGTACATAGCATGCCTGGGTCTAGAGCAGAAACAATGAACTGTGGCAGCACAGACTAAGAAAACCATCTGTGAGAAAAATTGGTACAGCCACCACCATAAGCAGTAAAATATCAGAAATATCAGAACCATGCTGTGCTTATCTATTTTAATGAACATTTATATTAATAATAACTCCAATAATTATTTTAAACATTCTTCTTTATATTAAACTTCATTAATTTGAAATATGTAATAATCAGATTCATTTCAGATTCATTAACTTGAAATATGTAATGATCAGTCCTAGGTTTGATAGAGAAAAGGGAGTTTGCCTCTCAATCCAGCTTTATTACCACCCCCCTCCGAAGTCTTGCACATTTTTTTTGTTAGATTAAGATAATACAAGAAAGCACCTAGAACAGTGCCTGGCACATAGTAAGAGATATGCAATGTTAAATGTTATGCTATGCTTGTACTGAAAGTAAGACTTCAAGAAAATATTTTTCCTCCTTAAGAACATAAATTTTCTATTAAACTTTTAAAATTTGTGTCTAGTTATTGTTCAATGAGTAGAGGTTTCACCCATGCAAGATGAAAAAGTTCTGGAGATCTGTTGTACAAAAATTTCAGTTAACCAATACTGTAATGTACACTTAAAAATTGTTAAGAAGGTAAATGTATGTTGTATTTTTTATCACAATTTAAAAAGTTAGTGCCCATCCAAATGGTGCTGTTAATTGCAAATGAGTCTCATCTATTCATTAAAGTAAGTCCAGCAGAATCTCTTATTGGAAATTTGCAGTAAATGACAATAATAAGGGTACTTGTATTGCTGGCATAACACTAGCTATTGATAACAAATAAGCTTCTAATGTCTTTCAGCTATTACACATTTTGGTGTTTATTTTGCCTCAGAATAGGTTGGTAGGCAGCTTTCTTCCAGATGCGAATTTGAAAACCCAGGTTCAATGCATCTGTGGCTCCAGCTCCCATAGGGCCCCGTTGTTATGTGCCTCCAGCCAGAAGAAGAAGAGATGGCAGAAGAGACTGCAGATAGAAAAGGCACACCTGTTTTTTGAAAGTCTTGGCCCAGAACTGGCAACCATCACTCCTGTTCACATTCCATTGGCCAGAACTATCACATGGCCACACCTAGATGCAAGGGAGGCTGGGAAATCTAGGCCCTGGCTCAGGAGCCATGTTACAGCAACAGCTCTAACCATAAGAGGCAGGAAGAATTTGTGTGGACAGCTGGCCATCTCTGCCAAAGCACTTGAAAATAATGTATAAAATCATGCTTAATCTTAATTTCAGACTTCTCACAAAATCAAATTGTCTTTCTCTTCAGTATTCTAAATGTACTTTAATTGCAAAAATCCTATAAAGTTACTTTAGAATTCTCTTTTGTCATAATTTTTTTCCTTTTATTTTTGTCATGTCCTTAATTTCTACACAGCATACTTTTAAGTGTGGTTTTAAAAGATTCAAGGATCACAAAATTCTTTTTCAGACTTTAAAAAACAATTCTTATTGTGAAAAGTGATAGATTTTATTTGTAGAGACAGACCTAAAGATAAGAGAACCAGTGATTTTAATTGTGTTATTTTTTCTTCTGAGATAGTTTAAATTGACATAAAACTTGATGTTATAAGTATCATGATGAAAAACATGGATGTTGTAGAATTTTTTTCTTCACAATACTTGTTAAATGAAAATATCCTGTAGTCTGTTTTCTAAGGGATAAAATGCAAGTGTATTTGAGAATTTTCAAGAAAAGAAAAAAAACCATTAATGCTGTATGAGATTATCAACTAAGTTTTAACAGTTTAAAGTATTATAATGTTTTACTTCTAAAAATTAAAATTAAATTTATTTTCATAAGAAATAAGTAAAAAAATAAGCATCAGTATCAACAAAAATGGCCTTCAACACTCTTTTCTTGCTATAAAAACATTATTTCATACCATCCTCATAGCATATGTGGGATGTACAGGAGGAAAAATAATGTCAGCCCAATTTCAACTTTTTTTTTTTTGAGACAGAGTCTTACTCTGTCACCCCAGCCAAAGTACAGTGGCATCATCATAGCTCACTACAGCCTCAAACTCCTGGCCTCAAGCAATCCTCCTGCCTCAGCCTCCCAAAGTACGTGAGCCACCACGCCCAGCCCCCAATTTCAATTTAATTGATATGAAGCACTCACTTATGCTTTTACCTTTCACATCAAATTCATAGTGCAATAATTTTCTGGTAAAATATATACTTAAAATATGAAAAAAATCATTTACTCAGGAATTAAAATGGAAAATAAAAACTCCTAAGTTGACATTAGAAGTGATCTCCTAATATGTAAAAGTAAATGGAGACAGAGCATCACAAACACACAGAAGGATAATAGAATTTCAGCTTCTTCCTCTTTGAGAAAGAGATGGAGCCAATGATTTGGGTGAATCATCTGAATTTGCATACTTTGTGTGTTTCTGTCAGAAGTAACATGGTCATATGTACATCTGTATTGTCATCACTATTATTTTAGTTAATAGGAGTGATTAACAGTGGTTATATAATAGTTTACTATGTAAACCTGGACCTATTCCATCTGGAATGAAATTGCTTTATAGTGAAGTTGGCAACGTTTAAATCACGTACACACACACACCCTTCTACATAACGAGAACTGTGTATTATGCAACTCAAAAGCAATATTCTTGAGTGGAATAAATGGCGTTTGCCTTTAGGGTCCCCATCCCCCCATTTATAATAAGGATCATCCCAGTCTTCCTGCCCTATGCAGCCTCTCTCCACCTCATCATCCTTCAAAGACCCATCGCTTCCTGCAAATCAGTCACTTAGGTTTGTTGATTAATTGGCCTATTACCATGGTATGAATAAGGTTCAGTCAATGTACCTCTCCAACTAGGCATTTATTTGTCTTTTATCTCTAACTGATAATGAAAGAAGTTGTCAATAAAAAGAATTTCAGGCATAATCAAGCAGGTAAAGAAATCCTTGTAGGGACCTACGTGTGAATTAGCAGCAAGGTTTGATGTTACTATTCCAACAATATTGGACCATTTGAAACAAATGGGCAAGGTAAAGAAGCTGGATAGATGGGTTCCGCATGAATTAAACAAGCATCAGAAGAGAAATCGTCTGGGAGCTTGCCTTTCTTTGCTGTCACCACATAAAGATGAACCATTTCTACATCATATTGTTACATGTGATGAAAAATGGATTCTTTTTGACAATCTCAAGCATTTGGCACAATGGTTGGATAAAGATGAAGCGCCAAAACACAGTCCAGAACTGAATATTTATCAAAAAAAAAAAGCTAATGATGTCTGTATGGTGGTCCAGCGCTGGTATTATCCACTGCAACAATTTCATGAAACCTGGTAAATCAATTACAGCAGATGTCTACTGCAACCCATTGGATGAAATGATGAGGATGCATGCAATTAAGCAGCAGAGATTGGCCAATAGAGACAGGCCAATTCTCTTACAAGACAATGCTTGACCACATGTCGCACAAACAACACCGCTCAAATTATAGAGGCTGGACTTGGAAACTCTGTGTCATATATCGTATTCACCAGACCTTGCACCAACTGACTACCACTTCTTCCAGGCTTTGTACCGCTTCTTGCAAGGAAAAATATTCAATTCTCAATAAGCTGTGGACAACCACTTTTATGATTTCATCGCCACTCGCTCTGCAGGCTTCTTAGCTGCTGGAGTAAACAAGCTACAGTTAAGATGGCAAAACTGTGTAAATAGTTTAGGCACATACTTTGATCAATTATACTGCTTCTTGTTTGAGATATAATAAACTACACTTTGGGCTCAAAATCACACATTTCATATTTAATAACCTAAATATTTCAGTTAGAAATATGTTTGACTGTAAGCAACAGAAATCCTAACAGTGGCTTAACAAAACAAGTGTTCATTTTTTTTCCACATGACAAGAAGACTGGGACAGGCCATGGAGCAATGGCTTTAGAATGTCAATGACCTAGCCTGCTTCTCTCTTCTTACTCCACCAACCTTAGCACATTGCCTTTGATCACTACATACTGATGCAACATGCAAAATGCTTGTCTTCAAGGCCAGAAACCAAAAGGAAGAAAAAAATATTCCTAGCATTTATGCTTATTCTTGTTTACCAGGAAATTAAATGGTAACCCAAACCCTAGACCCATAACCAGGGAAGTGCTACCCACTTCCAGGCCTCCCTACTGCCAACCACTTACCTGGGCTTCTGCTCATTGCTCTAACATGACTGCATTGCTCATAAATAGACTGTCTGGCTGAACAGCATCCCATTGCTTTAGCCTTCAAAGCACCCACCCTATGCCAGGTGGTTAATCTGAAACTCAAAACCCCTACTCTCACCACCACCCACCCTCAAAGCCAAGCTAGTCAGTAGTGTTGAGCTCTCACAGTGATCCTGGGACACAATTCAGCGTTTCAGCCCCAGTCTACATTTGCTTTTATGCTTCTAGGACTATACCTGATACACAGTGAGCCCTCAGTAAAAGTTTTTGAGTGGGTGAATACCCAGGTCTACCTGACATGGATTAGAGTGAGAGGAGGTTAGGCAAAGCCAAAAATCCAGAAGTCATCTATGATAATTCTTTGTTCTATATATTACTTTAGGAGTATATGTTTCTATGTGATAAAAATTTTCATGTAGATAATTTGCTCTTCAGTTACTGTGATGCTTAGAGAATGTTGGAAGAAAAAGATTTTTCTCCCCCTTCTTGGAACCTTCAGGAAAGAATCAGGGACACATCCTCACATTACACTGAGAGCTAATAGTTTCTTTTGTTGGCCTTCCATGTGTGCAGTTTTAATGTCCCCAGTTCTGTGAACCATTATATATAGACATGGATAATCGGTGGCAGATGTACATATCATCTTCTCTAGAATAAGTTTAAGGAAATATGACCTAACTAAAAAATAGTTTAAACAAACACTGGTACTTTGCTAAAAGCTATAGTCCCTTTGGATAATACTTAAAGGAAAGAATGTTTTTGTTACACAAAATCATAAAAATATAAATAAGAAAGATGGCAAAATATTTAGAAAAAAATATATCACTTAGTGCAGGGTAGAGCTTTGACAAATATTCTACATGGATGGCTTTTCAAATAGAAAAATGCATAAGAAGCCTTTGTGGTTTTCCATTATTTGTTGTGGTAACAGCAAAGAAGCTCTGTTATATATATGTGTGTGTGTGTGTGTGTATATATATATATATAGATATATCAACCTACATTACCATGGTATTCTAATTATAACTTTTACTTAGCATTGCTGTCACATGCATAAATGTATCCAAAACTGAAGCAGAAGAACAGAGAATACAAAATCTCCAGACAAAATGGAAACTCCTATTTCCCTTTTTCAATTTGTGAGCTTCTAGGAAAACAAAAATAGTAATTATAGAGCAAAAGTTATTACAGAAGTTGCAAACATTATCACTGAAGAAACTACTGGTATTGACTGGCCTTGCTGTTTACCAAGTTATTTTAGGGGAAAAAAATCAGTGAATGCGAGTTAAACACAAATGCACGTAAGGGGATTTACTACAAATCATCAGGTGATTCTTCTTATAGTATAATTGTAACTAAATTACATTTTCATCCACATTTTTTAAGGGAGAGTCAGGACAGTCCCTACTGAATTATTTTTTTAATTTATCAGTTGACCCAGATTTTATGTGCTCATATTTCTAATATTTTACCTACTGGAATTAAACTTATAATAAAAATAAATGTGGCTCATTTCTGGAATCCCAGCTACTTAGAAGGCTGAGGTGGGAGGATCACTTAAGCCCAGGAGCTCGTGACCAGCCTGGGTGATATAGTAAAACTCCCTCTTGGAAAAAAAAAACCCACAAAAATAAATGTGAAGTATGGAGACAATTCCATGCACCCGTTTTTCTTCCTCTGACCTTTGAATTTCTTCTCAATCAGAATTTCTGGATGAACTTGTAGAAGACAGTAGGTATCAAGTAGCTTACTAGTGATTAACCTGTTTGCAGGCAAAAGAGTCTCCCTATTGACTCAGCTGAGCAAGTTTGGGCAATCTGACTATGTGGGAGGATGAAGATTTTGATATATGTATTTATGGCTTCCACTGTGTATTTTCCTCTTTCTTATCCCATATTTGCGAAGGTAGTAGGCCCCGTGCTTCTTTGCCTCGGGGTGTATTAATATGTCACAAGGAGGAAAACAGAAGTTGCTTGCAAGATACTTTCCTTCTTGGTCCCCTCCCCCCCCCAAATGCCTAAGCCCACAGAGAAGTTCATGCTAGATTCTCTGGAGGGAAAAGAGAACTAGGTGGAAAAAGAGAACTCTGGTCAAAAAGGGTGGGTATGCCTTGACAATGAGAGATGTCTGTGTACCCCTGTCCTGCCCTCTCTTCCCTGGCAGTGCCCTGAAGAGGTGGCCAAACATTTCTAGTTCGCCAAAGGCTCCTGTGCCCAAGGGTGTCATGAAAGCAGCAGAGTCCTTGGATCTGAGGGACTCTGAGGACTAGACAGAAGGTGCCTCCACGGGACCAGCGTAGGCAGATGACGGAAGGACCTCCCCATGCTTTGAGGCTGTGTAAGGCCTCGGCATTTCCTTGGCAGGAGCTTGGGAACAACAGGGGAGGGGAGCCACAGCAATGATTGATCTTGAATTTCTGGCCTTTATCAGGGAATGGGAGACTCAGTGAAAATTAAGAAAACAAAAAAAAAATTTTTTTTCACCTGTGAGAGTTTGAGCATTGAGATTCAGAGCCAGAACAACCAAATAGAGAAACACAGACAAAGAAGCTATACTTCCTTCCTCTACTGAGACAGGGTACTGGTCCTTTTCACCAACGATTGATATTCTTTAGAAAAAAATCCAGTGTTGTTTACTGCAGTGAACGACATGTAAGAACTAGCTATTTTCATCTGCGAATGTGATCTTGAAATACATTTGAAGCATTTGGTGTACCAGTGTACATTTAAAGACACAGTCCTGTATCATTCCTCGAGCCACCCCATTCATTCGAACTATCATTTTATTTCCCCCATTCATTTGCTCCCTGAACTCACAGGCAACATTCATTCCTCAAGTGTATGATTCCCTGATATGTGCTCTCACAGTATCCTTTTACTTGCCTTTAATAATACGCAGTGTCCAACTTCTGTAAAGTCTATAATAGAGGGCTTCAAAAGAAATTATTCTTTCTGGAGTACTGGTAAACCCATTATACGGTCAAGTTCTAAAATATAGTGTAACGAAAAGAGCAGTGAATGAAAATATTAACTATTATCTATCTGTCCATGATCCAGCATTGATGCCAATATAGTTTTTTTCCCACCAAATAAAAGCCAAATGGATACTGAGTTGTTGCTGTAGAAACAGAGATAGAAAGGGAAAGGAGAAAGTCTGCCACACTATTGTCAGTTACTTATGGAAGAAAAGTTGGTATTCTCTCCAATGTCGGCTCATAATGTGTAAGGAAAGTCTCAGAAAATTTGCATTCCTTCAAGTTTAATTTATTCCCAATGAGCCTCTGATCATTACAGCAACAGGATTTTCTTGGATGTTTAAAAGATTGGGGAGACAATTTATTACAGATATTGGTAATGTATAATATTCTTAACAAGAGATAGCAATATAGCTATTTCATGCTTTCTTTTCCCTACCTAAGGACTAATTCATGTTTGGAATCGCTTTTTTTTTTTAAAAAAAATAGACAATTTGGAGCTGTTTTAGATTGATAGAAAAATTGAATGGAGAGTACAGAGTGTTCCCATACACTCCCTTTACCCTTCTTCCCCAGTTTTCTCTATCATTAACATATGAGAGTGGTACATTTGTTACAACTGATGAGACAATATTGATACATTATTGTTAACTAAAGTACCTAATTTACATTGGGATTGACTCTTTGTATTATATATTCTATCGATTTAGACAAATACATAATGTCATGCAACCACCATTACAATATCATACAGAAGAGTTTTTATTGCCCTAAAAGTGCCCTGTGCTCTATCTACTCATTTCTCCCTCGCTCTGCATGTGGGCTGGGGAATATTGTTGGTGCTCTATTGGTCCTGATGCACCCAATTATACAGAGTTGGGCTCTGTTTTGTGTTCATGTTAGAATTATTGGGAAAAGAGTGTCATTGTCCAGGCAGGGAATATTTTTGAGTGTTTTTAATACCTGATTTAGACTTAAAATTTATACTTCCACTTGATGCAAAAAAAAAAGGCAGATGCAATTTCAAAGGCAGAAATAGGGTTACAACTGAGCACAGTTTTTTCTCTCTCTTTTTTTTATTTCAGCATATTATGGGAGTACAAATGTTAAGGTTACATATATTGCCCATGCCCCGCCTCCCCTCTCGAGTCAGAGCTTCAAGCATGATCATCCCCCAAACATTGCACATCTCACTCATTATGTTTGTATATACCCATCCCCTCCTCCCCCCTCCCACCTGCCCGACACCCGACAAATGTTATTCCTATATGTCCGCTTAGGTGTTGATCCATTAATACCAATTTGCTGGTGAGTACATGTGATGTTGAATATTTATAGCAGCACAGTTTTCTCTTAGAAGCAGGTAAATAGATCAGACAAAGGTTTTTAACTTATCCCCGTATATATTTGGAATAAGAGATCCTCCATTCACGGAGAAAATGATAAAAGCATCTGAATATGGGGCTATGATATTTCAAAATTAAAAATTTTTATCCCCTCTGTATAAAATTAAATTTTTATAAAATAGATTCTTAGAGTTTATAAGAAATTTTTGTGATCATCTTATTAAATTATTTACCTTTAAGTAAAATCACCCTAAAGCCATTTCCAAAGTTTTTTTTTTTAGAACTACCATAAGAATACATTATACAAAGTTCAGAGTTCAGAATTCATTTTACTGTTTGACACCCTTAGGGTGAAAAATCTATCTAGACACACTTAAATTTCATTATGTGATTATGTGCTTATTCCCCACCTCAGTAGTAATTCCCATGGAGGAAGAAATTATCTTCTGAATAGCAAAGTTTTACAAATGTTGAGATTGTTAGGTTCTCTTCCATTTTTTTCTTCCCAGAGCTAAATAATTCTGGCTGCTTCTTTTTCTATCAGGTCTTAAGTCCCATTCTTAAATTATCTTTGTGGAAATGATGAGAAAACATGCAGCATAAGGATGACAACTTAGTATCATGAAAACTGCCCTCCAATGTCTCAGGCTGTTTCTAACTTATAAATATTCACAATGGCCATTGTGCTTTCTTCTTTGGAGGAATATACCTTAATATTTCTGTGTTTTGCTTAACCTGTGATTTAATCAATTAACATGCACAGCTGGTTCTGTGAGTGCAATTTGTAAAATATAGTATAGTTCTTGTCCTCGGGGGTTAATAATTTATTTGGAGTGACCTCAAACCATAATAAATGGACATAGGTGTAAAATGCCTGGTACAGACCTTGCATATTATAAATGTTCAGAGAGGGACGCCTTCCCTAGCTGATTTGGGGAATGTTTCATGGAGGTGGCTGGGATGGTTGGATAGGATTTTGATGGGCAGGAAGGGGAGATATAGGTAGTACAGACAAGGTGACTGACAAGAGCAAAGCCACAAAAGCAAACTGTAAACTGAGTAAGAAAAGATGAGGAGGGCAGCCAGAGCCAAGTGGAGGCAGAGGAGGAGGGGGTTGTGAACAGCTTTGAAGCCAGTCAGAAGAGCTATTAATAATTTGAGACAGTTATAAGCAACAAGGAATTGTTGCAGGCTTAAAACCATTCCTATTTTAATCCCAACTCTTTTGTTGCAAAGGATAGGTCAGTCTTGGCAGAAAGGGGAATCTATTGGTTTATATATCCAAACCTAGGGAAGGAGGGATAACTGGTCCTCAGACAACCCAAACCAAGGATGCAAATATCATCAGGATTCATCCTCTCTGTTTTTCTCATATCTGCTTGGTTCTCATGTTTTCTGTGATATTAGAACCATAGTCACCAGCATTTTCTGGTCACATTTTCCTGAGTGTTCCATCAGAGAAGAATTCACTTTTTCTCCTAATTCCAATTAAACAAAAGAAAAAGAGAAAAAATGCTGGAAATGCCTCTGTTTACCCCAGTGTGGATCACATGTTCTTCCCTGTGACCAGGGAAAGGAGGTACCATGAAGCTCTTAGAACTATGGAGTTGAGTTGGGGGCTGGGATGAGAGGAGCAGTTCCAAAGGAAACGTGCAATCTCCAGAAGGAAAAAGGGCAGAGCAGAGGAAATGGCAGATGTCTTCTATAGTAACACTTACTGAATTGTTTTTGTTATTGAAATTCTCTATGAATATAAAAGGGATGCAAGATCATCTTTGAAAACTGGAAATATTGATTGAACACAAAGAAGAAAAATTAAAATCACCTGAAGTTCTTGACCTAGAAATAATCAATCCATTAAGTTTTTGGTATGCTTCCTTTTAGTTTTTCATGCATATGGTGCATTTATGTGTGTCTATGGATGCATGTAATAAATAGAATAATGCCCCTTCCCCCAAAAGATATCAATATAGTAATTTCTGGAAACTATGAATATGTTACTTTACATGGCAAAGGGATTTTGCAGCTGTGATTAAGGATCTTGAGATAGAAAAATTATCTTGAATTATTTGAACAGGCCCAATGTAATCATAATGGGACTTATAAGAGAGAAGCAGGAAAGTCAAGAGTCAGAGAGAAATTGGAAGATGCTACACTGCTGGCTTTGAAGATTGAGGATGGAGCCATAAGCCAGGAGATACAGGCAACTCCTAGAAGCTAGAAAAGGCAATGAAATGGATTTTCTCCTAGAGCTTCCAGGCAACCCTTGATTTTAGCCCATTGAGGCTGATTTTGGATTTCTGATCTCCAGAACTGTAAGATAACAATGTATTGTTTTAAGCAACTGAATTTATCATAATTTGTTACAGAAGCAACAGGAAATTAATACAAGAAAAATATATATACATATTTGTGGGCTTGGTTTTTTTGTTTCCAACAATGTCAGAATCATACTGTACATGACATTTTGTGAGGCACATTTTTCAAAATAAAAACATCATACATTTTTAAATTTTTTAACAGAAAAATGACACAGTGAAAGTGGTCCTGGTAGCACTAGAGATTGGTTAGGAGTATTATGTAGGGTGTTTCAAAGGGAGAGAGAAAGGCTTACAACAAACAAGCCCACAGGCTTCTGCAAAACCCTGGTGTGAGATGATGGTTTTGAGAGGGTTGGAAGCAGAGAGAACAATGAAGAAGGGACAATATAGGGACATTCGAAAGGCATGACTGATGGGTCCCAGTGACAGCACTTAGGTCATGTCATGTTCTTTGGCATAGCCTTGCCTCAAAGCACATATCTGAACAAAAGTTCTAGAGATCAGCTAGTCATCTGTTTACTTTGCTTTTCTATGACATATCTTCAAACAGCTTTTGTCAGGCAGGACAAAGAATCATACAAATATGACCATGAGGTAGCAATGGGAGAGAATAATTTTTCAACTCACTCACCAATCCCTTAAATCTGCGATCCCCAACCCCTAGGCCACCGACCAGTACCAGTCCATGGCCTGCTAGGAACTGAGCCACACAGCAGGGGGTGAGTGGTGGGTGAGCAAGCGAAATTTCATCTGTATTTACAGCAACTCCCTATCATTGTATCACCACCTGAGCTCTGCCTCCTGTCAGATCAGCGGTGGCATTTGACTCTCATGGGAGCACAAATCTTACAGTAAGCTGCATCTAGGTTCATGCTCCTTATGAGAATCTAATGCCTGATGCTGAGCTGGAGCTGAGGCGGTGATGCTAGTGCTGGGGAACAGCTGCAAATACAGATTATCATTAGCAGAGAGGTTTGACTGCACAGAGACCATAATAAATCAATTGCTTGTAGACTAATATCAAAACCCTATCAGTGAATGGCAAGTAACAATTAAGCTGCATCTGGTGGCAGGTTTTACAATGGCAAGTGAGTTGATGTACTTCAGTTGTACAGCTGCATCTGGTGGCAGGCTTTAAGTCAGAATCCGACACTTATTTTAGTCCATGCATGGCCCACCCATTATTTTATTTGCCACTTCCACCCGCACCTCTTTCCCGTACTGTGCATTTGTCTCAGTCACAGTTCTGCTAAGCCCACAAGCTAACCCTAGCAAAAATGAATGAAAAACAAATGTCGCCGGAGAGCTTCTCAAAGAAACTCTCCATCTCCCATCAAGGGGGAAAGACCTTATGATGAGACAGCAGAAGACTCTAAGACTAACAACAAAATGAAAGCTGCATCTAAAAGAAAATACCAAGAGTGCTGCTTAAATTGTGGGTCATTGCAACAGGTGATTCACATTCTCCAAGCCCGCTTTGTACAATATGTGGCAACCAACTATCCAACGAAGCCATGAAACATTTAAAACTGCTTCACTACGTGGAGACCAAGCACCCTGCATTAAAAGACAAGCCTTTGGAGTTTTTCAAAAGAAAAAAACATGAACACAAAGAACAGAAGCAATCATTGACGGCTACCACTTCATCAAATGTGTCTGCACAGATAGCATCATTCCTAGTGGCTAACTGCATTGCCAAAGCTAAGAAGCCCTTTATTATTGGTGAAGAGTTGATCCTGCCTGCTGCTAAGGACATTTGCTACGAACTTTTAGGAGAGGCTACAGTTCAAAAGGTGGCATGTGTTCCTCTTTCAGCTAGCACCGTAACTAGACGAATTGATGAAATAGCAGAGGATATTAAGGCACAATTGTTAGAGAGGATTAATGAGTCACCACGGTATGCAGTCCAGGTTGACAAGTCTACTGATGTTGACAGCAAGGCAACAATGCTTGTTTTTGTGCAATATATTTTTCAGGAGGCTGTGCATGAGGATATGGGATGTGCACTTTTGTTGCCAACCAACACCACAGCTGCAGAACTATCCAAGTCTTTGAATGATTACTTATCAGGAAATTGAACTGGTCATTTTGTGTTGGTATATGCACAAACAGAGCAGCTTCCATGACTGGAGAGCTTTCTGGTTTCTTGACCTTTCTGTTCAGGTCAAGGACGTCACTTCTGAACGTGAGTCTACCCACTGTGTCATCATCCATAGAGAAATGCTAGCTAGCCAAAAAATGTTACCTGAACTAAAGAACATTTTGCAGGATGCGATTAAAATTATCAACCACATTAAAGTACATGCCTTACCTCATGTCTGTTCATGCAGCTCTGTGAGGAGATGGACACAGAGCACATGTGTCTTCTCTTATACACAGACGTGAGATGGCTTTCTAAAGGTAGATCACTGGCCAGAGTTTTTGAGTTATAAGAGATTTAGAAAAACAGTCACCACTGGCAGCACATTTCAGTGACACAGAATGGGTTGCAAAACTTGCTTGCTTGTGTGATATATTCAACCTATTCAACAAACTCAACCTGTCACTTCAGGGGAGAATGACAACTGTGTTCAAGTCAGCATGTAAAGTGGCTGCATTCAAAGACAAACTGGAATTATGGTGCACCGAGTGAGCATTGGGATTTTTTGACATGTTTCAAACATTAGCAGAGATTTTGAAAGAGACTGAGCCAGGGCCTTCTTTCTCCCAGCTAGTGCATGATCACCTATCTCAGCTTGCAAAAGAGTTTGAGCATTACTTCCCAACCACAAAACACCCCTGAACTGGGAAGGAAAGGATCCACGATCCATTTGAGAATAAACCAGGTGAATCGACTTTGTCCATGCTAGAATAGTATCAACTGCTTGAGATCGCAAATGATGGTAGCCTTTGAAGTATGTTTGAGACAATTTCAAATCTCCATACATACTAGATTAAAGTTAAGGCAGATTATCCTGAAACTGCCACAAAAGCACTGAAAAGCCTGCTTCCATTTCCAACATCCTATCTTTGTGAAGCAGGGTTTTCTGCAGTGACAGCAACCAAAACAAGATTACAGGGTAGACTGGACATAAGCAACACACTTTGGGTGTCACCGTCTCCTATCACCTGCAGATGGAACTGTCTAGTTGCAGGAAAACAAGCTTAGGGCTCCCACTGATTCTGCATTATAGTGAGTTGTATAATTATTTCATTATATATTACAACATAATAATAAGAGAAATAAAGTACACAATAAATGTAATGCATTTGAATCATCCCCAAACCATCCTCAATCCTCCATCCCCACCCCAGTCCATGGAAAAATTGTCTTCCATGAAACCAGTGCCTGGTGCCAAAAAGGTTAGGGACCACTGCCCTAAATGAATTATAAAGGGAAAAAGTATTAAATGATAAATATATAATATTAGGAAAATCTAAAATTGCTTTTAGTTAATACTACTATTAGCTGTCACCTTCAAAACCTGGCATAAAATTAGCACTCTGTAATGTGTGTGTAATCAGAGAATTGCTGAGTTCTAACTGGTTGAAATCATTTGTGGTCTGATTGTTATAGATGTCAGAACATTCACAAGGGTTCAGGTTGTTGTGACAACTGCTCTTGCTTAATAGTTTGTATTTGTTCTAAATAAATATCTGGAAATGTCCAGTTCTACAGATTTTGCAGATAAAATGCCTCCCCAGAGGGCTACTCCTAAAAAAACAACTAAATAATTTTTTAAAAATATTACAAAGGATATGTCATACTCTATTTACAACATATTTACATTACTTAGGGTATGCAAGAAGCAGAAATACACTTACAGGCAAGGATCAAGTGTTCTGCGGTTGTTAATATTTGACAGGGAGGGGTGAGATGCCTCTAGTGTGGACCATGTGAGGCCCTCCTCACTTTATATTACTACCGCTAACTCTAAGTTTCTCTCCTTGGCATTCAGATTCCAAGTGCCAGCTAAGTCTCACTTCTTCCATGAAATCATGTTAACCTGCTCCAACCTCCGCTGATTTCACTGTTCCCTTAACACTTATTATACTTAAAATCTGCATCAGAGCTTAGTATTTAGTTGTTCTCTGGTTATTTCATATGTTCTTGTCTCAGGAGAAAAATTTCTTGAATGCGAGATCCTTTTTAAAGTGAAATTAATTATCTTCTATTAAATAATATGTGATGTATGTGTTGTTTTCCTCAATATGTTTTAGAGATTTGTCTTCATAAATATTTAGTTCATTCATTTTAATTGCCAATTAAAGAATACAAGTTCATTGTTAAAAGATAAAGTAATAAAAGAAAGCCATAACACTCTGCAATAGACACTTTGTCTTCTTGCATTTCCTTCTAGATTTTTCCTGTATGTTTTTTCATAAATTTATAATGTCTGTAATTTTTTTATTAACTGAACATATTTTCATATCAAAAAATATTCTTCTAACGAATCATTATTTTCTTAAACGATCTCCTATGGCTGGGGATTTAGGGGATTTCCAATTATTTGCCATCATAAACAATGTCTTAGCTAAGTTTTGTTCTTACTCCTTTTAATGTCTATTGCCAAACTGACCTTCAGAAAAAAGTTGTAACAATTCATATTCTCACCTGTGAGTACAAAAGTGCCTGTTTCTTTCCATCCTTACAGACAATGTGTGGTATCATTTTTAAAAATAAGAGACTATTTCTTGTATTTCTCTAGTAATTCTAGGCAGAGCTGGGGATACAGTGAACACTAAAGCGATAGTTGATAAATGGAGTAATAATAAATAGTGTTTTCTCCACTACTTATGACTACTGAATTTTTAAAGTAATTAATTATTCATACATTCAACATATTTATACCACATGTGATGGCCAGGCATGTTGGCTGATGCCTATAATCCTAGCACTCTGGGAGGGCGAGGCAGGAGGATCACGTGAGCTCAGAGTTCAAGACCAGCCTGAGCAAGAGCAAGACCCTGTCTCTACAAAAATTAGAAAAATTAGTAGGACATGGTGGCATGCACCTGTAGTCCCAGCTACTTGGGAGGCTGAGGCAGGAGGATCCCTTGAGCCCAAGAGTTGGAGGTTGCAGTGAGCTATGATGATGCCACCACACTCAAGCCAGGGCGACAGACTGAGACTCTTTCTTCAAGAAAAATAATAATTAAAAATAAATAAATAATAAAATAAAATAAAACATACCACATGTAATGGTCCTTGATCTGCTTACTAAAAATGAATATAGCATTTAAAAATGAAACAAATGCTTTATGAATTACTGAAACATAAATTAAAACACTGATAACCAGTTTCAAAGGTAATGTGTACAGAAGCTACTGTTAAAACAAAAGTTGTTCCAGAGTCCTAAGAGGTCTCTTAGGAAAAAACAATTTGTCTCATTTTTCTAAGAATAGGAAGAACTAAAACTCTTCCTCTGGGGATAAGGACAATGATTTTAGGATGAGAAAATCCTACCATCTATTAGCTATTAGAGTCTTTAGAATCAGGGGAATTGTGCAGAGAAGAAGTCAAAATCTGGTGTGGATTTTCATAGTACCAGACATCTTCAATATGAAGGGGGAAAAAATCAACACTAAAATTCTTGAAAGAGTTGTTTGTTTGTTGTTGTTGTTATTGTTTAGAAACAAGGTATCGCTGTCACTGAGGCTAGACTACAATGGCCTGGTCATAGCTCACTGCAACCTCAAATGCCTGGGCTCAAGCCATCCTCCTGCCTCAGGCTCCCCAGTCACTGGTACTACAGGTGTGCACCACCACACTAGGCTAATTTTCAAGTCTTTGGGTTTTTTTTCAGTAGAGACGGAGTCTCACTGTGTTGCCCAGGCTTGTCTCGAAATCCTGACCTCAAATGATCATCCCACCTAAGCCTCCTAAGTAGCTGGGACTACAGGTATATGCCACTGTGCTCAGCTAATTTTTTTTAAAAACTTTCTATAGAGACAGGGCCTCACTGTTTTACCCAGGCTGGTCTTGAACTCATGGTCTCAAGCAATCCTTCTGCCTTAGCCTCCAAAAGTACTGGAATTGCAGGCCCCAGGGAGAATTTAAATGTTTCTATCCATTTCTGAAAGTTTATTTTATTTAAAGCTATCTCAGGACTAGCATGACTAGACGAATGTCCTATTATTTAGGTGATTTAATTTTATAAGTCTCTTGTTCAATTATTAGAAAGATCATACTAAGGTGATAATTGGTCCCACTTTTCCAATGTACAAATCTTTTCACCTAATGTAAAGTACTAACCATTAAAAATTAGCATACCTTTAAAAATTACTGATTTTAAACCTCATTTAAAAGAATATATTCCATAAATTTTTATAATATTTTTGTCCCCATGATTGGTGGCAAGTGCTAGAATGAATTTATAGTTCATATAGTAGAAAGAGAATGTGATTGGGGTCAGAAGATATGGATTCTAGTCTAATATCTGCCAGTAATAGCTATTGTTAGACAAGTCACTTCATGTCTTGGGCTACAGTTTCCCCTACTATACACCAAAAATATGGTTTGGGTCAGCATTTCCCAAAGTGTGTTCTGTGGAACACCTGTGTTATGTGATGTTCCATTGGAAAAAGGGTTTCATGGTTGAATACATTTGGGAAGCACTGTATATAATAATTATCTCAGAAGTTCCCAGTGCTCATTAACATTTTAAAGCCACTAAAAATCTCTCTAATTTAGAAAGCTATTGAACTGTTTAACCTAGTATGTCTCACTTATTTGATTAAAGGAACTTTAAAATTTGGGGGACATCACGCTACTAAAATTCTATGAAACTAGAGTTCCAAAGAACACACCTTGGGAAATGATGGTCTAAGGTCCTTTGAGATGCCTGGATTTATGGTACTATACTTTCTCATACAGGCATTCAGCCAGTTGGGTCAGCATTTCCCAAAGTATGTTCTGTGGAATAGGTTTTGTGTGATGTGCCATGGGAAAAAGGGTTTTCATGGTTGAATACATTTGGGAAGTGCTGTATATAATAGCTACCTCAGAAATTGCTCCTTTTTGTGAAACTTGCTCCTTTTTCTGGGCTCTTTATTTCAGAGAAGGTCATCACCATCCAGTCTCCTAAACCAGAATCCTGAGAGTCATCTGTTTCACTCTAATTTACTCCCTCATGTCCAATTATACATCAGATGCCATAGATTCCACCTCCTTAATATGTCTCCCATCTAGTCCTTCATCCCCATTTACTGCCTCTTGCTTTTATTGAGACCTGCAGCACACCTCATCTGGGTTGTTGTCATACCTCCTAATTGTCTCCTGCTCCAGTCTTGTCTCCACAAACCCAGTTGTTCTTTGCCTAAAATACTTCAAAGATTTTATTATTTATTATATTTCCCAGAGTATCAAGTTCAAACTCCTCAGTTTAGCACATGAGCCCCTTTGGTAATGAGGCCCTTCCCACCCTTCCCTCACCTCTTTGGCCCTTCTCTGTGCCTGTCCTGACAAAATGGAATTATTTGCAGAGCCTCTCTAAGGCATTGTGCTGCTTGGTGTCTCCACACACCTGCACAGATATTGTTGCCTTTGTCTGGAATGCCTGTTCCCTCCTTCTTCATCTGGTTAGCTCCTCCCTATCACTGAATATTCAGTTCAAGAATCTCTTATTGGGAAGGCTTTCCTGACCTGGGAACAAACTTCCTTTTCTCTAGTAGTGCCTTCCTTACCTCAGCTACCCATTAGACTGAAGCATCATGTCATGTCTTTCTTGTCTTTGTATTCCTAGGCCTTAGCTGGAGCTTAATAACTCTTATTGAAGGAATGAATGATTTAATGGTTTAAAGGAACACACTTTTCTCAGTGACTGAAAGTGTGACTTTGTTTTCTCTTCTAATTAGCCTTCACTAACCTAAGCACTTGGAGGAGAGAGAGTAGGCTAAAAGCTATCTAAAAAGAACACTATGGTCTATTTTTTAAGATTTGATACCTTCCTTGTAAGGTATCACACAGCCTGGTAATAACATTTGACGACAATAGGAATTTATTAGGTTTGGCACCCAGGTGTGTCTAATCTCAACAAACCTAGTCACAAAGGAAATGAGGTGAGAGGCTGTAGACAGATTTGCAAGAAATGATCACTTATGGAAATTTTAAAAGCATTTTTAATTTATAAATATTTATTGTGCAAGGTACTACGCTAGATATTGTAGAAGATAGAATGATGAATAAATTGTTGTATTACATTCATTTAGGGAAGATCATAACTTACTGAAATAATTATGATTATAAGTAATGAATGACGAATTCCACAAGAAAGAAACTGAAGGGTAAAAGAATTGGTCAGCAGCACTATCTTCATTTATAAGAGACAGTAGTATTATTCTATGCCAGAATATTGAAGCACCTTCTGAACTTAAAATACATAAGTGCAGGTATGTTTCCAAAGAACAGATATCTCATGAGTAAAAGGCAGCCAGTAACTGTATTGCATGGCTCTAAATACCAGTTTGAAACAGATTGTGTACCAGTTTGGAACAGATTGTGCAAAAAAGACCAAACCACTTGAAAGCCCTCAAGAATATCAGGAAATAAGAATGTAATTAACCAAACCGGGATTTGGCCACAGGACAAAGAAATGAACACTGTGGTTCTTAGAAAGGGAGCTAGGATTTCAGAAAGGTACAGTCAACTCTTTATTTGTGAAATTTCAAGATACAGAGATTCTTAGCAAGTGGATGAGACGATATAAAAAAGGATTGTTCCCTGCCACCAATTTCAGTTCACACTCCCAATTCCTCAATTGTTTTAATACTGTCAACAAATTTCCTTTGCATGTAGCCAAGCGAGAATAATTTAATTCCATTTTCCCCCTTTCCTTTGATCAACTTTAGGTGAAGGTTAAAATAAGGACATAAATTAAAACCTGTAAGTCTGCCTAAGTCAAACCTGCATAAGCAGTATCCCCAGCTTGGTGATAAGAAAAATGCCAACACCTTACTCCTACACACTTTCAGTAAGGGGGGAACATTAATTAAGAACTCAAAATAAACAGATTTCTAAGTTAAAACGTTAAATAATTTTTGAAATTATTAAATAATTAAAGATAATTGAAATGTCCAGTTTCTAAAAGCTTCCTAATACACTGCATGAAACTGCAGAGAGAGTTTTTAGCCAAAATGGGATTTCCTAAAGAAGGGCCTCACAGATTTCAGCGACAATGATCCTGTGAGTGCCTAAGACAACAGCTGACGCGTTTCTGGCGTCTCTGAATACACGGATGGCTTAAAGGTAGATGCGTACAGCTCCCCGACAGAGCTGCCAACGCTCCGGTGTCTCCCAGGGCCCTCGGACACAGGAGGCTGGGCCCGCTTCCTAGGAGAGGCGAACACGGGGTGGGGCCGCACCGGGATTTTCCTCCCCACTCATTCATTTTCTGATTCACTCGTTCCTGGAGGCGGTTCGCCGGGACGCGCGGAGGAAAGGCGGGGCACGGAGCACGGCCCTGGCAGGGTGCGGTCCGGCGCCGGAGGGGAGGCAGGCGGGCGGGGGGCGCGGGCGGGGAGCGCGGGGGGCGCGGGGGGCGCGGGCGGGAGGGGCAGGCGCGGCGGCCTGCGCCGGAAGTGAGTGGTTGGCGGCGGGCGGGGGGAGCGCGAGGCCGGCGCGAGTTGGTCAGCCCGTCGGCCGCCCGGCCCGGGCCCCGCCTTCTGCGTCTCCGCCAGACGCGGCCGCACTCGACTCCGCCGCGGCGGGGCGCTGCGGCCGCCCCGCCCCTCCGCCGCCCGGTCCGTCCGTCCGTCAGTCAGTCAGTCACCGAGCGCGGGCGCGGGAGCGGCCGGCGTTCGCTGCGTGTCCGTGGCGGGAGCGCGGCGCCTGGGGAGGAGGCGGAGGCAGCGACTGGAGGAGCGCGAGCTGCGGCTGCCCTGCCCGGGGCCGCGACGGTAGCCGGGGCAGCCGGAGGGCCGCGCGGCTGCCACGGTGAGTGCTCAGCTTCGTCCTCGGGGCCAGGGGAGGGAGCTGGGCGGTCGCGGGGCTGCGAGACGCTCCCGCCTCCATTTTCCAGGCGCCGGCCCCGCCATCCGGGCGCGGTGCGGGCGGCCGCAGCCTGGGGCGGGGTCGCTGCCGGCCTCGGGCTTGGGCCGGAGCCGCTGGACCGCGCCGGGCGTGGCGGCCGGCCGGTGGGTGGGGGTCGGCGGGGCCTGGACTGCACCCTGCACCCCTGGGGACCGCGACTGAGGGAAACAATGAGGTATGGGGCCGCCTGGAGAGGGTGCGGTTGGGCTTCTCCGACCCGGCACCGGGGGTTGGTAGCCTGGGAGCGCGTGGAGGAAAGGACTCTCCCCCGACTAGCCGCGGAAACCAGCGTCTCGATGTCGGGTGCTTAGGTTTCGATGCGCCCCATCTTTCATAGATGAGTTCAGTGCAGAGATTTAGTAAGGCGGGGCGCCTTCTGTGTCTTCTTTCTGATTAAGCGGGCTAAGTAATTGCTCCACTGCTTCTTAGCCCCATCTCACCTTTGCGTGTGTATATGCATTCCCGCCGGAAATCCAAACTGCAGTTCATGGGGGTGGGCGCGCAGGGATGGGGAGGTGGCAGTGTAATAGTATTAGTTAGGATGCCTTCGTTTTAAGACGGCTTGAAAGATGTAGTTTTCTTATTCAGGCAGTGTCTTACCCCACTGTGTGGGTTGGAAACCGCATAAGCCTTACTGCTTATAAGCACGAAGACGTGGCTTAATATGAAATAAGAGCCTTTGGGGAGGGTGTAAGTGTTACATGTGTTTTGCGTGTGTGCACTTGTTATGTACTGTGGGAAGATCAGCTGAGGAAATCTGGGAGAATGGAAAAGTTCTTCACTCAGTCTCCCAGTAAGGGGTTATGTTGTCTGCAGCATTTCTCATGGAGATGTGGAGAGCTGCTTATGTATGTAAAGTCCGCTGTAAAGGAACAGTAAAGGTAACGGGGGTTAGGCATGAGGCGTGATCGGATTGTTAAAGGGTGGTATTGAGTCTATGAGAATATTAAATTCAGCAAACATTTTTGGAATAACTACTCTCTGTCGGGCAGGGCGGGGGACACCCAGTGAAGGAGACCTAGAAAATGGGGTTGTGGAAAGAGCTCTTTGAAGCCAAGGAAACCAAAGTCCCAGTGCCTTGCAATTGGCTAACAGTGTGATGTTGGGCGGTAATTGATTGAACTCTATACATTACGTTCCCTGTCGGTAAAATGGGAATAACACCACTGGTTTACCTCGCCAGCTGGTTTTCATACAGATTAAGTGAGATAATGTATGCTAGATGAGTAGCACCTTGTTGGGCACTGAGGTGTTTAACACCCTAAATTCCTTTCCTCCCTCTCCTGCTCTCTGGGAATTGTCTTGTGGGAGGGGAGGGAAGAAGTGAATATGGGTAATTGTAATACAGTGCATTATATAATAAAATGTTGAAGTAGAGGTGTAGAATAGGGAAGTGAAGCAGAGATTAATTCTAGATTGGGGACATTGGGGGAAAATTCATGGATTCCTCGGCATTGAAGTGGAACTTTTAAGGATGAGTAGGATTTCAGAAGGTGCAGATGGAAGGGGGAGGACATTCCACATAGAGGTGATGCTATCCTTTGAGAGCAGAATTGTGGAGGAAGACCATTGGGGGAAGGGCAAAATAAAGAGGCTCAAAAGCTTTTTAGCTCTTGTTGAGTCTGACCTTCAAAGATTGAGTTATTTTTCTTTTTGTGTAGTAAATTTCCCAGAAACCATATATAGCCCTATTCAAGTAAATACAAAAATGTCTGCAAGGCTTAATTCATGATTTTTTGGATTGCTGCTCTCTTCTGTTTGAATTTCATAAAGAATTATTTGTAGTTGTTAACTTGGGATAAATGTTATCTCTATTTGATAGAAGGAGCAGCTAATTTTTTAGACTCAGAGGTCTCACTATGATTATAGAGTAAGTAACTGGCTGAAAGAAGTGGATTTGTGGACTCAATTGAGTGTGTTTTCATAAATATTTAACACTTTATTTTTTGGAGAGGTGGTGTTAAGCATTGTCTTTGAGGATAATTGTGATGTGTTTTCTACCTTTTGGTTCCCACCCCATAAATAAATACTTATTAAATTAGCATCGTGGAGATAACTATGGCATTATTCACAGATTCTTGGATACATATTATAGAATCCTATGGCTTTGCCTGCCTTGGTTTGGAAGTAGTTGAATGTCAACATTAGTACTGTTAATCCCAAACTCTTATTTTAGGAAAATTAGTATTAGTGAAACAAGATGTGACCTCAGTCAAATAACTTATCTTGGACTCTTAATTCCTTTACCTATAAAGTGAGATGTTTTTATTAGATCACTGGTTTTCAAACTGTTTTACCAGACTGAAGAATTTTGAGGAGGTGCTTCAGAAGTTCTGCAGATGTTTGGCTTAAATCTCATTAAAATGTATTTTAAACTCATAATAATAAAAAGTGACTGCTAGATAACATACACTGCTTTAAATACTTTACGTGTGTTAATTTATTTAATCTTCACCACAGGTTCTGTTAATATTTGAGAAAACAGGCACAGACAGTAAGTTACTTGCCCAAAGACTGCAGAGCCGAGTTTGAAACTGGGCAGCCTAATTCTTAAACTTGTTAACCTTCATCCTATACTACCACCACAGCAATACATGTACGTATTGTTTTTTAGAAAATTTGTGGTTAACTGGGTGTGGTGGCATTCTGTAATCTCAGCTACTTGGGAGGCTGAGACAGGAGGATCTCTTGAGCCCAGGAATTTGAGTCCAGCCTGGGCAACATAGCAGGACCCCATCTCTAAAAGAAAAATAGTCTGAAAAAATAGTGGTGAAATATACATAACATAAAACTTACCATTTTAACAATTTTTAAGTGTACCATTCAGTGGCATTAAGTACATTCACATTGTTGTGCTACCATCACCACCAGCTCCAGAACTTTTTCATCATCCCAAAGTGAAATTCTACCCATTAAACAATAATTCTACCTCTCCTTCCCCTATTCCTAGTAACAACTTTTCTACTTTATTAATTTGACTATTATAGGTACATCACATAAGTGGAATCTTACAATATTTGTTCTTTTGTGTCTGGCTTATATCACTTAGCATAGTGTCTTCAAGATGTATCCATGTTGTAGCATGTATCAGAATTTCCTTTTTAAGGCTGCTTAATTGTATGTATTATGCCACATTTGTGGACATTTGGGTTGTTTTTATGTTTTGGCTATTATGAATAATGCTGCTATGAATATTGCTGTATCTGAGTCCCTGCTTTCAATTCTTTTGGATATATACCCAGAAGTGGAATTTCTGGATTATATGGTAATTCTATATTTAATTTTTTTAGCAACTGTCATATTGTATTCCACACAGCTGCACCATTTTACATTCCCACTAGCAATGAACAGGGGTTCCATTTTCCCCACATCTTGCCAACACTTATTTTCTGCTGTTTTTTCTTTTTGTGTTTTTAATGATAGCCATTCTAATGGGTGTGAAATGGTATCTCATTGTGGTTTTGATTTGGATTTTCCTGATGATTAGTGATGTTGAGCATCTTTTTATATGCTTATTGGCCATTTGTATGTCTTTGGAGAAATGTCTGTTCAAGTCCGTTACCCATTTTTAAAGTGCATTGTTTGGTTTTTTTGTTGTTGAGTTGTAGATGTTCTTTATATACTCTGGATATTAACCCCTTATCAGATATATGATTTGCAATTATTTCCTCTCATTCTGTGCGCTGTCTTTACACTGTCTTTTTTTTTTTTTAATATTTGGAACACTTCACAAATTTGTGTCATCCTTTTGCAGGGGCCATGCTAATATTCTCTGTATCATTACAATTTTAGTATATATGCTGCTGGAACAAGCACTCACTGTCTTGATGGTATCTTTTAATGCACAAAGGGTTTTAATTTTGATGAAGTCTCATTTATTTTTTCTTTTGTTGCCTATGCTTTTGGTGTCCTGTCCAAGAAATCATTGCCAAATCCAACATCATGAAGGTTTTCCCTATGTTTTCTTCTAGGAATTTTATAGTTTTAGCTCTTACATTTACATCTTTAATGTATTTTGAGTTAATTTTTGTGTACAGTGTTAAGTAAGAGTCCAACTTCATTCTTTTCTATATGGATATCCAGTTTTCCCAGCACCATTCATTGAAAGGACTATCCTTTCCCCATTGAATGGACTTGGCACCCTCATAGACTAATTTATATATACACATGTGTATGTATATATATAAAATTTTAAGACATTGAAAACTATGGTGCTACATAGTTATATTAATACATGGTTAATTGGGGGGTTAGGATGAGACAGTCATTGCTGAGAACAAAGCTCTTACTATCTCTGTTTACTTGTGAATTTTAAATGGGTTATTGATAAGGAAGTTGTAAATCACAGATTTTTTAAAAATTCAGTCTTGTGCATATCTATTCATATATTATAAAATTGTCTGAACTATGCATTACTGTGGCACATGCACTGTGCCTAATTAGATAGGTGAGACCCAGGCACATTTTTCTTTGGGTGCATATCCATCCTGTGTAAGTCATTTGTATAGTAACAATGAACATGTAACAGTAAGTTCTGATATCGTATCATAGATGTTTTTACAGGTCATTGCAAGCTTTAGGTTTTTCTTATTTGCCTTATAAGCAGTTGTTAGATACTGTTACTGAGTCAATTTTTGAAAGAAAAGATTATCTTATTTTCTTAAACTTTTAGATCAGTGTATTTGAAGAGTATCCTGAGACTGCAAAGTAAAGTTATGAGCTGCTACCTACTTGCAACTACTTCTCTGGTTGAAATCAAAACAAAATTATACAAAAATAAATGGGCAGCCTAGGTGGTCATAAGACTGTAATTAACATCTCTGACCCTCAATTTCTCTCTTAGAGTTTATAATGAATATAATGTATTTGAACATAAAATAGTATTAGCAACACATTTGCCAGTTTTATATATTTGGGATGCTGTATAAAAATTCATCTGAAAAAGTTTTGTGAAATATTTTTTAAAGCCCCCAATTATATGATTTCTGAAACTTCACATGCTCTTCCTGCTAGTATTTTAAGATACCACACTTTGAGACAGATGTCTTAAAATGCATCATTTAAGATTTATAAATTGACTTTTTAAAAAGTGTATATTTTTGATATTAATAAAATGTGTACGGTTTTTCTGTTATAGGAAGAACTGGGCATAATAGGGAAATCTAAGAGATAGATATTTTCATCTCCAAAATAGAGAAGATTCCAGTTTAAGTGCAGAATACAAGGAATCAGTTGAGAATGAAATTGAGGAGGCAGGAACCACGAAGCAGCAGAAGTGACTAGGAGTTGAAAATAGTCGAAGAGATTAGGTTCGGAAAAAAGAGAGACAAGTCATACCTTTAGATGAGAAGAATAGCAAGATTGAGTATTCCAGGATTCATGGCTAAATATTATTTAAGACTATTGAAATTTAAGCCCCCTGGTGAAAAATGGTGATATCTGGCAAACATTAGGACTATAAACATATTAAATAGGCCCAAATATTGTAGAATCATAAATCTTGCAATAGTACTAAAAGTTGAATGCTTTTTTGGAAATTACCTTTAGGAGGAGCTTACTGTGTTTGATATTAGCTAAGGAAGTATAGCAAAACAATAGTGTGACTTGAAAATACAATGTATTCTTTATCCCAAATTGTACATGCCTTAACAGCTTTACCCATGTTTCCCAAGCATGGTTGTCAGTAAATTGAGACTAATAAACTTTGTTCTTCACCACAGTTGAAATTATAGGCTTATTTCAGAAGCCCAAATTTGGATTTTGCATTATGCTTTTTAGGAGTTATTCAAAGTGAACTCAAAAGTACCCTTAATTGAAAGTAAAAAATTTAACATATTTAATTTAGTAATTCAGTAGTGTTTGATAGACTTACAATTTTTCCATGTCCATAGTGAGCATTTTTCTCAACACCTCAAGCAAGATATAAAACATTTTTCATGACTTCACCCTCCACTTTTTCCCCTCTCTCTGCTTCCCCTCCCTATCCCAGAAGCAACTGCAATCATAGTTACTTCAACACAGATAAGTTTTGCCTATTCTGTAACTTAATTGGATCATACCTGTGTGTGGTTTTTATCTCCAGCTTCTTGCACTCAGCATGATGTTTTTAGATTCATCTATGTTGTTGCATGTGTCAGTAGTTCCTTTTTATTGATGAGTAATATTCAGTTGTACAAATGTGTGAACATGCCATTGGTTATTTTATTTTATTTTTTTTGAGACAGAGTCTCACCCTGTTGCCGGGGTTAGAGTGCTGTGGCGTCAGCCTGGCTCACAGCAACCTCAAACTCCTGGGTTCAAGCGATCCTCCTGCCTCAGCCTCCCGAGCAGCTGGGACTACAAGGATGCACCACCATGCCCGGCTAATTTTTTCTATATATTTTTAGTTGGCCAATTAATTTCTTTCTATTTTTAGTAGAGATGGGGTCTCGCTCTTGCTCAGGCTGGTTTTGAACTCCTGACCTTGAGCAATTCACCCGCCTCGGCCTCCCAGAGTGCTAGGATTATAGGCCTGAGCTACCATGCCCGGCCTATGCCATTGGTTATTTATCTATTTTCCTGTTGATGGGCAACTAGGTGGCTTCTAGTTTGGGACTGTTATGAAAAAAATGGCTGTGAACATTTTTGTACAAGTCTTTTTGTGGACAGATGTTTCATTTCCTTTATTTATTGAATAAAGTAGTGAGATTGCTAGGCCATCTAGGTAGATGTTGTTCCTCCTTTTAAAAACTTTGTATTGAAGGACAAGATTCAGAAAAGTGCACATAAGTGTACACTTTATCAACTCTTGTATAACCAGTACACAGATGGAAAAATAGAATATTACCAGCATGCGAGAAACCCCCCCTTATATTGGCTTCTCTATACTCCAGCATCCTCATGGGTCATCACTGCCTTGGCCTCTAACTCTGATTATGCTATAATGTTTTTTGGCTTGCTTGTTTCTTTAAAAAAAAACAACACTACTTTATTGAGGTATAATTTCCATATAATAAACTGCACACATTAAAGTATACGATTTGATGTTTTCATACACCCATGAAAGCATCACTTATAATCAAGATAGTGAACATTTCCATCATCTCCCAAAGTTTCTTCATACCCCTTTGCAGTTCGTCCCCTTCTCTTCTCCTGTTTTCTGGCAGCCTGTTACTATAAATTAGTTTGCATCTAGAATTTTATATTAATGGAATCATACAATTCTCTTCCACCCCCCTCTAAGTCTGGCTTGTTTTTATGCACAATAATGATTTTTAGATTCTTCCATGTTGTTGGCTTGGATTAGTTCCTTTCTGTTGCTGAGCGGTATTCCATTATGTATATGTATCATATTTTGTTTTTCAATTACCTTTGGTAGACATTTGGGCTGTTTCCATTTTTGGCTTTTACAGATAAGGCTACTATGACATTTGTGGACATGTTTTCATTTCTCTTAGATAAATACCTATGAGGACATGCTGAGTTATAGGGTAGGTATATTTTTAACTTTTTTAAAAACATAAATTTCCAAATTTGTATCATTTTATATATTCAGCAGCATTATATGACACTTCTGCTTTCTCTGTATCATAACACTTGATATTATCAATCTTTTTCATTGTAGCCATTATAATGGGTATGTAGTAGTATCTTATTGTAGCTTTAATTAGACTTTCTGATTACTAATAATGTGGAGTGACTTTTCATGTTCTTATTAGCTGTTTGGGAAATGACACCAAGTCTTTTGCCCATTTTTAAAATCGGGTTGTATATCTTTTTCCTATTTAGTTGTATCAATTCTTTATATATTCTAGATACAAGTTTTTTATCAGATATATTTGTGAATATTTTCCCTTAGTCGGCTTACCTAGTTTTTAAATGGTGTCTTTCAAAGAGCAGAATTTTTGGCTTAATTCCTTTTACTTTTTTTAAAAAAGAGCAGACATTTTTATATTGGACTTCATCAAAATTTATCAGTTTTTCCTTTTATGGCCATAGTGTTTTCTAAACACTAATAGTGTTTTCTATTAGTGTCCTAATATTATACATTTTTGCCTACACCAAAGTTGAAAAACATATTCCTGTATTTTCTCATAAGAGCTTTTAATTTTAGCTTTCACATTTCAGTCTCTGATCCATTTTGAATTAATTTTTGTTTATGGTGTGATACAGAGGTCAAGAGTCCCCTACCCCACCCCCCACCTTATATCTAGTTGTTCCATCATCATTTGTTAAAAAACACTTCCCTTTCCTCATTGCCTACTTCACCTTTGACATCCTTGTTGCAAATCATTTGACTGTGTAAGTGTAGGTCTATTCCTGGATTCTCCATTCTGTTACATTGATGTAATTCTCTGTCCTCCTTCTAGTACTACATTGTCTTGATTACTTAGAAAATCTGGAAGTCACATAGAGTAAGCCCCTCAATCTTTTCAAGTTTATTTTGGCTATTATAGGTCATTTGCTTTTCCATTATGAATTTTAGAATGAGCTTGTCAGTTTCTGGGATCTTGGTTGTAGTTACATTGCATACGTAGTTCAATTTAGGGAGAATTGACAATAATAGTCCATCTTCTAATCCATTAAGATGGTATATCTGTCCATTTATTTAGGTCTTTAATTTCTCTCAGCAATGTTTTATATTTTTCACTTGCCTTAGAATGTGTTATATAAACACTGTATACTGTCTTATTTTTATTGTTTCTTACGGCCAAATCATTATTTACATATGCTTTATTTTTATAATATAAATTAAGAGTTGGTATAGAGATATTTCCATATAATAACATTATGTAATGCATAAAGAGACCATCTATTCTGATGTGACAATAGTAGAAATACAGGAGACTAAAGCAGGTATCTTTAGACATGTAAAAGAAGTTTACAGCTGTATGGTTACTGGCACAATTCTTTTGGCTTGTATGGTTGTGGATATTAACATTTAAAGGCCTGTCTTTATTGTTTAATTTGTTATTTCTATATTTATGGAATATTGTTTTAACTTATTGTACAATAAGCATATATTACATTTTTATTTAAAATTTTAAGTATTTTTAGGCTGGGCATGGTAGTTCATTCATATCTGTAATTCCAGCACTTAGGGAGGCTGAGGCAAGAGTAGTGCATGAGGCCAGGAGTTCAAGACCAGCTTGGGCAACATAGCAAGAGCCCCACCTCTACAAAAATAAAAATCACTCATGCGTGGTGGTCTGTGCCTATAGTCCCAGTTACTCAGGAGGCTGAGGCAGGACTATTGCTTGAGCCTGAGAGTTCAAGGTTGCAGTGAACTGTGACCACTTCAGCCTGGGAGACAGAGCAAGATCCTGTCTCAAAAAAATAAATAAAATGAAATATATTTTAAAAACAAGGTAAATTTGTTTTTAATTTTGAGACATTTTAAACCACAGTATAAAACATATGCACCTACGTACCACTGGTAGTAATCAATTGTTTATATTTTTGCTTCAAATAATTTCCTTTAAAGACATGTAACATGTATGATGAAAATCCTCCCCAGATAATTTGTGTTGTTCCCAGCATGTTTTAATGCATATAAAACATATGTATGTATGTATACAATTTTACTTATTGCTGTTCTGTGCTTTTGAATTTTATATAAATATACTATATCGTCTTTAAAATTTGCATTTTTTACTAAACCATATAATTGACATTTTCCATGCTGGTTCTTATAGATCCAGTTCATTATTTTCATCATAATTAGCTAAATTTTCTATTCCCATTTTGGAGGACAGATAGTTAGGAAGCCACAGTGAACATTTTTACATTTCTCCTAGCGCTTGTCTCTAAGTTGGACACTTAGTGGTATTACTGGTTTATAGCATATGTAATTTCCAAATGGCTCTCCAAAGTGGTGAGAAATAATATATATGTTCTAGCAAGCGTCCTCAAACTACGGCCCGCGGGCCACATGCCGCCCACCTAGGACATTTATCCGGCCCGCTGAGTGTTTTTGCCGCCGCTGCCTGTCCTGCTTAGCAGCCAACTTGTCCCAGGCCCACAGTGCGCACTCTCCAACGGTCTAAGGGACATTGAACTGGCCCCCTGTTTAAAAAGTTTGAGGACCCCTGTATCTACTGGAATGTTCCCATTGCTCCACATCCTCCCCAACCCCTGGTTTTATTACACTTACTATTTTTACCTACTTGATGAGTATGCCATGGTTATTTTTTGAAACTAACATTCTTTAGTATGTTTCTAGAAGTATAGTTATACTTCTAGTATATAGTTTTTTTAATCCATGAAAATTGTTTTATTGCAAATGTCCATTAAGAAATGGTTCCATTCACAAATTAAAACTTTAAAAGAGTTTTGAATAAAAGCATTGTTTTTTATATATATTCACGGGGGGATAAAAGTGCTTTCTCTGAGAGATGTTGGCTATCCTAACTGTAAGACTGTTTGATATTGGAGGATTGCCTAAAATGCATTAACTCCTGTATTGTGACATCTGTATAGATAATTTAGATGATTATTTGGGTAACATAACCCATGGTTGCTTTTATTTCCTGTGAATTTTTTATTTTTTTTGGAACATATTTAATTTTTGGTAATCATGTATAGTCAAGTAAAAATATATCCAGTTATGTTTGGGTTTTTCAAAAAAAAAATTTCAAGTTATTTGATGAGTGCTTTTAGAGTAGAAATTATTTGCTTTGGTAATGCTGAATGTATCATTCTTATATAATTTGTCTTCTTTTTTTACCCTCCCCCCTCCGTATATAGTTGAAAACATTTCAGATATAAAATACTGTAACATGTAGGTGCATAAATTTTTAAAATAAAGAGTATAAAAGGTACAAAAGTTAAGTTCTTTTGTCAGAGAATTTTATAAAACTGCATGAGGGAAAGGACCGTGTCTGTCCTTAAAATAGCTGTATTCCCTATACTTACTAGCACAGTGCCTGACTCAGTAATATTTTAAGTATTTGTTGAATGAACAATGTTATTTCCCATTAAGAATTAGTAATCTTAAGTGAAAAATAAGTATATTTTAGTAAACTAAGCACAGTTAATTCAGCTTGAACCTAGAATTCTGTCGGTATTTATTGTTAAATAGCAATTTTTTAAAGAATAAAGTCTTTAAAGTAGTTTCAGGTTCATAGCAAAATTAAGAGGGTGTAGAGATCCCCATACACCTGCTACCCCTTCATGTGCATAGCCCCATTATCAACATCCTTACAAGAGTGGTATGCATGATACCACTGATGAACCTACATTGACACCTCATTATCACCCAAAGTCCTTAGATCAGGACTCTTGGTGAGTGAACACTGTACATTCTGTGGGTCTGGACAAATGTATAATGACATGTATCCATCATTATAGTATCATGTAGAGTATTTTCGCTGAGGAGACTGATATGTGAGTCAGTGGACTGAGAGGAAGACCTCCGCAGTGGATGTGCATGGAAAACATCCAATTGGCTAGGACAAATGGGCAAAAGAAGGGGGACTCTCACTCTCTGCTCTCTGTTCCTTGCAGCGTGGTTCACTTTTTCTCCTCCTACCTTTGGACATCAGACTCTATGGTCTTTGGCTTTTGGACTTTGGGACTTGCACCAGCAGCCTCTCCCTCAGGCTTTTGGCCTCCGACTGAGGGCTGCACCATTGGCTTCACTGAGGCTTCCAGGCTGAGGTACGCAGCTGGCTTCTCTGGCGCTCCATCTTGCAGACAGTCTGTCTAGGACCTCTCTGCCTGTATGATCCTGTGAGCCAGTTTCCCTTAATAAAGTCCCTCCCATAAATTCTATAGGTTCTGTCTCTGGAGAACCCTGAGACTGATACACTGTCTTCATAGTTTTTTTCTTTTCCAGAATGTCATATAGTTGGAATCATACAGTACGTAGCCTTTTCAGATTTGTTTCTTTCACTTAGTAATATGCATTTATGGTTCTTCTTTGTCTTTTCATGGCTTGATAGCTTATTTCTTTTTAGCTCTGAATAATATTCTAGTGTCTGGATATACCACAGTTTATTCATTCCCCTACCGAATAACATCTTGGTTGCTTCCAAGTTTTGGAATAAAGCTGCTATAAACATCCATATGCTAGTTTTTGTATGGACATAAGTTTTCAGCTCCTTTGAGTGAATACCAAGGAGTGCCATTGCTGGATCGTATGATAAGAGTATGTTTAGTTTTGTAAGAAACTGCCAAAGTGGCCGGGCGTGGTGGCTCACGCCTGTAATCCTAGCACTCTGGGAGGCCGAGCGGATCGCTCAAGGTCAGGAGTTCGAAACCAGCCTGAGCAAGAGTGAGACCCCATCTCTACTAAAAATAGAAAGAAATTAATTGGCCAACTAAAAATATATAGAAAAAATTAGCTGGGCATGGTGGCGCATGTCTGTAGTCCCAGCTACTAGGGAGGCTGAGGCAGGAGGATTGCTTGAGCCCAAAAGTTTGCTAGGCTGACGCCACGGCACTCACTCTAGCCTGGACAACAGAGTGAGACTCTGTCTCAAAAAAAAAAAAAAAAGAAAAAAAGAAACTGCCAAAGTGTCTTCCAAAGTGTTTGTATGGTTTTTCATTACCAACAGCAATGAATGAGAGTTACTGTTGCTCTACTTCCTTACCAGTATTTGATGATGTCAGTGTTTTAGAGTTTGACCATTCTAATATGTGAATAATGGTATCTCATTGTTTTAATTTGCATTTTTCTTCTGGTGGAATATGATGTGGAACACTTTTTTATATGCTTATTTGCCAT
>CAUYPO010040916.1:0-28567 GCA_963574435.1 Cheirogaleus major
CATGCCTGTAATCCCAGCTACTCGGGAGGCTGAGGCAGGAGGATTGCTCGAGCCCAGGAGTTTGAGGTTGCTGTGAGCGAGGCTGACACCACGGCACTCACTCTAGCCCGGGCAACAGAGTGAGACTCTGTCTCAAAAAAAAAAAAAAAAAATCCACTTTCCTGTGCTTATTAGTTGTATGACCTCCGTGAGTAACAGCTTCACTTCTGTGTGCCTCAGTTTTGTCATCTGTAAAATGGAATAGTAATCGTTTCTTAGTAGGAATGTGGGATTAAGAGGGAAGTAATACATGTAAAGTTATTAGCACAGGTCTTGGCACATAGTAAATATTAATACCATTACTAGCAGTTTGGGTTCTTAAGAAAGGGAAATGACTTATTAGAAATGGTCTAAAGAAATTTAAATTTTGCAGCAGCACCCAGAATGAATTAGAAGAAAAGAGAGCAAAGACAAGAAGAATAGTAGTTGTTGAAGCAATCTAGACATCAGGTATTACCTGCAAGAGAATAGTAGTATGAATGAGAAAGCCGTGGGGGGGGGGAGTTAATGCCTCAGAGAGACAGTGTAAAGGCATAATCAGAATACAATAATAAATTTATCAGGCATTCTTTATCTTTTTAGAGAACTCTGAGGTGATTGTTGACAACTTGTCATTGGAGTTAATATTGAAATGCCCTTTGGCTTGCAGCTCAAAGCCTAAGAATTATGGTTGTTCTAATTATGATATCCTGAATATAGTGGCAAAATTTACTTGTCCCTTGTGGCCACCCCACCACCACCACCAAAATAATATCAGTTTTTTGAGATCTAAAACAATCCAAGTATTCCCTGCACCCCAGGTAAGTCTGTCCTTGAACAAGGGCTGCTGATTGAAAACCTGTTGTCTGTTTTATTTCAGTGCAAGCAGCTAATGATTCAGTCTGTAGACTACAACAGAGGGAACAGGAACGAAAAAAGGTAAAAAATAGATCATTTAGATAATGGGGTATATAACTCCTGGGTGTTTATTATTGTTATATAATATTAGCAATTACTTTTAATCAGAAAATTCTCTGAATGTATTTTCTTTTATGCAATGATTTCTAAAGATTGAAAAATGGCTAATTCATTGAAAATGTGTCAAGGAGGTATGGTCGCATGGTCACTCCATCAGTATTTTTATCCTTGAAATTGCATAAACCTTTTTTCCTTTTCAACATTTTCATTGTTTCCCTAAAAGTGGTATTTGTCTCGTGGAGGAGAAAGAAAATGAAAAAAATAGGGACTTTTACATGTAACAATAAATACCCACCAGTTTGGAAATATAAATCTTTCCTTTGAGCCTGAAGTATTGAGTATATTATCTGTATTTCTTCTTGAAAAGGAAACATTCATGACTGTGGATGGGTTACTTAATAAATAGTCATAGGAGTATGTGAATCACTTGCTGGGTAGTGCTTTGCTTATTGGAATTATATCTTAACTAAATTCAGATGTGGAAAAACAGCATAAGAATTTAAATTCCTGTGATAATTTGGTGTTTTCACTTGCAATTTTCATGAAGTATTTTTTGTAACTTATTCATTGCTCTAAAATAACAATGATACATACATCTTACATTTATTAAGAAATATTGAAAGTACTAAGTCACTCTGAAAATAATGCATTTTTGCATATGTATGTATTGACGAATGTTACTGTCTCCATTTCTCTGGAATGTATTGTGGTTAATCCACAATAATAGTTTAGATGTGTCACTGTTTAAAAATATAACGGAATGAACCTTCCCATAGTTTCAGTATCTACACCCTCTGCTCAACTCTAGATGTTGATATAAAGTTTGAAAATTCAGCAGTTTGATAGTTTAAGCTTTATTGAAAGGACTTGACATTTAAGACAGGTGGGAAGTCTGCCCAAGGGTAGTAGCAGGATCCAGCAGGCCGGGTCAGGAAGCAGGAGCATTGCTGAGCGCATGGATGGAACAGCGAGGTACAGCCAGGATCAGGAAGGTTTGTGTCGAGACATGGTGCTTGCACGGTGTGCGAAGAGTGCTGTAAGGGCAGGCAGGTGTGTGGGCATAAGTGGGCCATGCTGGGCTGGACAACAGATTTGTTTTTTTAATCCTCTACTTTGCTAGGTACCACTCGAGGTGATAGATTTTAATTAGTTAATTTTAAGGCATTTCCTACACTCAAGAAGCTGTAAGTCTAGGAGTCCCCAACCACTAACACAAATGTAATGTAGGATAAAGTAAGAGCTGTGATCAAATTACAGAGAACTTTGTGAGATCTTGGCAAAGGAATAATTTCTTAGGAAGATGGTGGCATTCAAGCCTGACCTTGATAGGTAAGTAAGAATTTAATTCCTACAAGATAGGAAGAAAAATATTGTAGGGTGAAGAATATAGTGTAAGCAACAGCAAAAGATGTGAAAAGTCAGTAGTCTTGTGGAGCTGGTGTGTAGAGCATCTAAATGGATATTTTGGGAGATGATTGTGGAGGATGTTGAATGCTACATTAAACAGTTTGTTGTTGGGAAGACCAGGAGCATTTGTTTTTGAGAAGCAGAATAACTTTATCCGATAGAACACTGGCTGTACCTTAATACATGCAATTCTCTTGGCTTTCAAAATAAAAATTAAGAAGTATTCCATTGCTACATGTTGCCTCTCTGATATGTTGCTCCATGGTTTAAGCAAATACAGGTGAGTATGCACTCACATGTTAATTGTTCTGTCTTTCTAATACATGATCAAAGCAGTTATAATTCTGATAATTGGTAACTCTTGTCATTCTTGAGCAGAATGGACCTAAAATTAAATGATAATTAGAATAGTTTCTCTTGTCACTTGGCACTATTTTCACATATAGTATATTAGCCATATGTATAGTAGGAAAATGACCAGATTGGGTAAAAAAAAATACCTGGTTTCTTCTGTTTCTAGTGGTTGGCTCCCTTTATTAACTAGCTGTATGCTTTTAGACAAATGCCAGAGCTTCAAGCTCCTCATCTACAAAATACATACCTGTTCTTTTACCTGATTGATTGATGGAGTAAATTGCATTATAAAATTAATGTGAAATGGCTTTGCAAATTGTTTACCACTACCCCAATGTGAGAGTGTAATTTTTCCCCTGCCAGCTGTTTAAGATGCAGGCAATGACCATGTGAATAGGAGTCCTGCTGTTGTCTGTTAGAGTTGGTAAAGCACTTAAGAAGCCTTCCCATTCATGACTTTCCCAATTAAAAGGTATTGTCCCATGGTTTAAAAAAAAAAAAAAAAACATGGTCTGAAGAAATAAGAATATTTTAGTCAGAAGTAGATTTCTTATAGATATTATGTCTTAGAGTGTTATTAAACTAATTTTTATGGAATACATATTAAAAGTTAGTATTTTGGAATATGTAAGAATTGGTTTGGAGTCTATGAGACTTACATGTGTAAATAGCCACCCTGACTTTCTTTTCTCAAGATAATTTAATAAAAGTAACCAGCTTAAAGTCTTAAATGTGTTTCTCAGAGAAAAGTAAAAATTCTTTACATTCTTACTGGAATAAACTTTTAATCTTAAGTCTTTATTTCTTTTCTTTCTTTCTTTCTTTTTTTTAACAGCTTACCTAATTAACAGAACATTTGAAGTATGGATCTTTAAAGTTTTTTTTTTTTTTTTTACTGCCATATTCTAGCTTTTTCTGCTTTGACATGGCAGAGGTTTTAGACTGCATATATATAGTTTGTAAAGGTAAAGTTTAATTTTTCATTTAGCAAATTTATATTAATACAAAGCAGAAACCTGACTTCTCGCTGCATTTTACAACCCAATGTTAATTGTTGCCGTTGGTCATATTGTTGGCTACATTTTGTATATTTGAATGGCTCTCAAAACAAAGAAAGATGGGAGTAGTAATGTAATAAAATAGACTATTACCATTAATCATTAATTCTTTTATGTCAGGACAATTTGTGGAATTCTGTAGGAAGTAAATTGATAAACGTCATTCATCTAAATCACATTTCCCACAATTGATATCTAAAAGTACATTCAGAAGAACAATAAATGCACATTCCCCAGTTATTTGACATGTCTTTAAAACTACCACTAATATAAAGTTGCATTTGGGGCGCTAGCTATAAGAGTAGTGAAATGAAATACAACTGGCTTATAAAATTCACTGGCTCTTAAAAGTATGCCATCAAGGAAGATGAGATGTTTAATAATATCTGTCAATAATTTACATTTAGGCTCATGCACAAGCGTCAACTTTTGAAACCCTATTTAACAGACTAGAGATAATAATGAAGTAAATATGAATGCTTTTGATTCATCTTGTGTCCAAATATTTATTAGATTTAGTTTTCTTTATGACTTTTTTCATGAGGGCAATGGGATCATGTGGCTTATACATTGTTCTTGATAGAGTTTGAAAATGTAGAATAACATATCAGTACCTATTCTATTTAAAATAATACTTACGGTTATTATACTGACATTGCTTGCCGAAGTAAATATAATAGTTTTCCCTATGTCTGCATGAGGCATATGTAAAATTAATGGCATACATATTACTGACACATGTTCCAAAAGACCTTTTAAACGTGGATTATTCAAAAATTTCATTTAGACCAGGGTTTCTCAACCTCGCCATTATTGACATCTCGGACCAAATAATTCCTTGTCTTGGGGACCATCCCGTGCATTGTAGGATGTAGCCGCATCTTAGGCTCTTTTCCACTAGCCACTAGCACCTCCCTCTCCAACCCATGTTATAATGACCAGAAATCTCCTGTGAGAGGAAACAGTGTCAAAATCATCCCCTCTCCCAGTTGAAAATCACTGACTTAGACCAATACATGCAAAAATGTGGTCTTATTATATATTCCAGAGTTCATTTATAAACCTGGTTCCAGACATAGTATAGTTGCAAGATTGGTTTCTATTTAAATTTCTCTCTAATGGGAGAGAGATATATATATATGGATATAGATATATCAGTTTATTATTAATATTACTTTCTCTATTGTAACTTACTCTATACATTTTACTAAGTATAAAGAGACAACATAGTTACAGCTAATTACTTTTGGTGCACAGTTGTAACTCATTAATAAACTTTCTCTTCGTTTTCTTTTAAAGTTGGCATTTTCTGAGTTTATCCTGAAAACAAATGTATGCATTTATTTAAGAATGCAAGTGATTTCATTTAAGAATAACCCTCTGAAATTTGATTTAAAATGTTTTCTTTTATAGTAAAATATATATAACATAAAATTTACCTTCTTAACCATTTTTAAATGTATATTTCACTGACATTAAGTACATTCACATTTTTTTTTCTCTTTTTTTTTTTTGAGACAGAGTTTCACTCTGTTGCCCTGGCTAGAATGCCGTGGTGTCAGCCTAGCTCACAGCAACTTCAAACTCCTGGGCTCAAGCGATCCTTCTGCCCCAGCCTCGCGAGTAGCTGGGACTACAGGCATGCACCACCATGCCCGGCTAATTTTTTCTGTATATTTTTAGTTGGCCAATTAATTTCTTTCTATTTTTAGTAGAGACGGGGTCTCACTCTTGTTCAGGCTGGTTTCAAACTCCTGACCTCGAGCGATCCTCCCACCTCAGCCTCCCAGAGTGCTAGGATTACAGGCGTGAGCCACCGTGCCCGGCCTACATTCACATTTTTGTGCATCCATCATCCATCTTCAGAACTCTTTCATCTTGTATAATAAAACTTAAACCCGGTACCCAATAAACAGTTACTCCCCATTCCCTTCTCTCCGCACTCCTGGCAACCACCCTTCCACTTTCTGTCTCTATGAATTTGACTACTGTGTATACTATATAGAGTCCTATACTACAGTATGTCACATAAGTGGAGTCATACACTATTTGTCTTTTTGTTGCTGGCTTATTTCTTCAATATAATGTCCTCAGCATTCATCCATGTTGTAGCATATGTCAGGATTTCCTCCCTTTTTAAGGCTGAATAATATTCCATTATATGTGTGTACCACATTTGTGTATCCATTCCTCTGTGGATACTTGGGTTGCTTCCACCTTTTGGCTATTGTGAATAACACTGCTATGAACGTGGGTGTATAATTATCTATTCAGATCCCTGTTTTTAATTCTTTTGCGTATATACCCAGTAGTGGAATTACTGGATCATACGGTAATTCTATGTTTAATTTTTTTAGGAACCACCAGTGTTGTTCCATATAGCCGGATTTACAACAAAGCCAAGGTTTTTATCTTAAGCACAGTGCTTTTATTATTTTAACTACTTTGGATGAAAATCTTTAAAAATATAATCCATACTTTTATTTTTTTAATTTATTAAATGGTACAGGTTAACATTCTGTAAGAATTAGTCATTATTAAAAAAAATTAGTCATTATTGAGAATATCAAATTTTATATTGAGAGAGATAGAGAGATTGTGTTGTGTGTCTATTCCAAGTGCCCTCAGATACTATGTATTTTTGTATCTTTCTCCTCCTTTGCTGTAAGGCTGATGCCTGTCATTTCTTCTCTAGTCCTTTATCAGCCTTTTCTTCTTCTAATTTGTTACTTTTAATATTGTGTAGTCATAGAAACCAGTTAACGAAACTGGTTAAAATTGTGTGTAATGTAGGTCAAGTAAGTTCAGAATCAGAAGAACTTTTCATAAATACTGTGCAATGCTTGTAAATGGACTTTGTGATATTACTTTTTTTGATGGCTTAAAGTTCTTTTATTTTATATATATATATATATTTTTTTTTATTTCAGCATATTATGGGGGAACAAATGTTTAGGTTACGTGTGTTGCCTTTCCTCCCTACATATATATTTTTTGAGACGGAGTCTCACTCTGTTGCCTGGGCTAGAGTGCCGTGGCGTCAGCCTACCTCATGGCAACCTCAAACTCCTGAGCTCAAGCGATCCTTCTGCCTCAGCCTCCCGAGTAGCTGAGACTACAGACATGTGCCACCATGCCCGGCTAATTTTTTCTATTTTTGGTAGAGACGGTGTCTTGCTCTTGCTCAGGTTGGTCTCGAACTCCTGAGCTCAAGTGATCCTCCTGCCTCGGCCTCCCAGAGTGCCAGGATTACAGACGTGAGCCACCGCGCCCAGCCGATGTCTTAAAGTTCTTACCACATAGTTTTTTTTTGGTTTTTTTTTTATTTCCTCTTATTATGGGGGTACGAATATTGTTGGGGATACATATATTGCCCCTGCCACCCCTCCCTCACCCCGCCATGCCAGAGCTTCAAGCGTGTCCAACCCTCAGGTGGTGCGCACCTCACCCATTATGTCCGTATACACCTTTCCCCTCCTCCCCCCTCCCACCAGTCCACCATTACCACATAGTTTTTAACTAAGTTTCAGGTAGATGTCATTTCTAGGTAGCTGAGTTTTATTTCTAGGTAGCTGAGTTTTATTTATCTATGAATACTACAGTATTGTCAATACATGAATGTATAAGTGGCCTCCCCCTCCTTTCTTTACTATTAATAATTGTTGTGAAGAATGCAAGAATGCATAGCAATTATTATGAAAGGTGGGAGACTAAGAAAAGATAAAGTGGGATGATTTCGAGGACATCTTGATAAGACAACAAGATTAGATTTTCATTTGGGTTGGGGAGTTGTCAGCTTTCATCTTATTTTCATCTGAACTATGAGGCTAATGGTTAATAGAGGGCACTCAAGGAGGAATGAATTGAATATACAAATGGGAGGCAAAGCCTATTACTTTTATTTGAGTTGTCTGTATTGTTTGAATTATTACAGGAATATGTTGCTAAAATTAAAGAACAAAAACCAAAATGTCAGGAGGAAAAAATATAGAGTGATTTGCCTTCAAGATACCTTGCTTATGATTTGTATAATAATTTTTACTTTTTATTAAGGACCTCAGGCAGAGCTAAGAAATTGACATGTATTACCTCTCATCTTTAAAAAAATGAACAAATTAAATAATATCTGAGCATGCATGTTTAGTATTCTCTGTGTTTATTAAAAATAAAGCTAAAGCAAGATACCATTTTGATCAAGTTTATTTGCATTTTTTTCTCTTTTTAGTCTGACTATGGCTTTTTCTCTTAGACTAGTAACAGTTTTTACAAAAGTTCCATCAAGAGTTTAATAAACTCTTCATGCATCTTTTCGAGCATTACAATCATAATGCTGAAAAGTTAAAAAGTAATGTGTTGAATTTTGTTTAACCTATTTCCCAGATTTATTGGATGAGCAAACTCCTCCCTAACTTTCTCCCCCTACCACTGTAATACCTATTCAGATCCCAAGGATCTGGGGGACAGATTTTATGGGAATGTTTGACTATAACTCAAACTTCAGATTGACTTCAGCAACTTTTCAGTTGAAAAGTCTTGGTGCTGAGTAACTTCCCATCAGCTTGGCAGAAAAGCTTTTGCAAGAGCTTGTTTTTGTCTTGTAAAAAAGACTTGTAACTACATATGTAAAACTTCCTCTGGAAAGATCTGATTTGCACTCTGACAGAAAAGGCCTAGGTTTAATTGTGAGAAAGACATAAGTTTGAATCTACAACTCAGCTATTAGGGTGAGCAAGAATAAAGGAGAATAAAGAAGTGCCCTTAAGCCTGAATTTCTTTGTAAAATGAGAATTAACATAATCTTATAAAGAAGGGTTTTTAGAAGTAGATAAGCTATTCAAAACAACTAGCATAAATAGGCATTTGGTAGGTACTTGAAGCATGTTGGTTTATCCACCCCTTCATCCTGCTTATCATCATGACCCAGATGAGAGAGAAAATAGCACAGCAAGGACATTATGGTTAGCCTGAAAACATGGTTTCCATCTTTTCCCTAGTAGCTGTTTTTTTGGAGTCTAGTGTCTGAGTTACCCACATCTGAGTATATTGGGTATCCCTTTCTCATTAGAGCTCTGGAATTAATACAGTAGAATTAGTAATGACTTCAGGTGCTTTGTAGGTTTTATGGTTTGCATCTGTCACAGTTTTTGTTTGTTTACTAGGACTTAGTCTGTATCAAAACTTAACTGCTAAAAGCATGCATGTAGAATAGTTGAAGTAGAGACATGAAGTTATTTTTTCATACTCTTTTTTTATTTAGCTCTTTGTTGTACATGTTCAAAGTTAATAAAAATTATACTTTGGGGAGAAAAGTAAATGTATGCCTTTTTTATTGGTACAGTCTTTCATCTGTATTATGGTGATGGTGTTAAGAAAAAATCTTTTCATCCTTATATGGAAATATTAAGGAACATCTCAAGAAGAACTTAGATATTTGACACAAGTATTTTAGGTGTTGGTTTGCTTCAAGGACTAGAACTGAATCAGAGATTTCTTGAGTTCTCTTCTGGTGACTAATAATCCATAATTTTTTTAATGTATCTAAAACTATTTCCAGGCATTTTAATTTCTTATAATAATGATTCTTTTAGCATATATTCCTTAAAATTGATTTAAAAATCTGCAATTAAAGGGAATTTGCAGAGAAATAGAGGTATAAAAATTACTTGGATTGTGTTTGATTTTTGTCATTTAAAGATACTAGACATTTTTGAAATTTCAGAAATGTGAATATCCTTGTTCAGTTGTAGTAAAAGAAGCCTTAGATGTTTCTAATATGTCATATTCTTATTGGACATTAAAACTATAATGCAGTTTTATCATTGTGACTTATCAACTGATTGTTATAGGAACCAAATCTCAAGAGATAAAGTTATGAAATAGTTGTCTGGAAAATGTCATGTGACTTTCAAACTTTCTTTTCTCAGATTCATAATGACCATTTAATAGCTAGTGAGAAACAGCATTTACTCCAATGGGAGAATTTCATGAAGGAACAACCCAACAAAAGGGCTGAAGTGGATGAAGAGCACAGAAAAGCCATGGAGAGGCTTAAAGAACAGTACGCTGAGATGGAGAAGGACCTAGCAAAATTTTCAGCCTTTTGAGAACTTGAACCACAACAATGACAAACTAATGAGAAAACATTTGCCTCCTCCCTTAAAAATATTTCCACCAAACCATTTAGCCTCTGCTTCAATCTTATTATATTCAATGGCACTCATATCAGAAGAAAGAAACTTCTGCTGGAGTTCTGATTAAATGTGTAATGGAAGAAGAGTGCTACATTTTTCCAGTTTTAAGTGCCTATACATGATTATTTGAATGGGGAGGCGTAAGAGGAAATGGGATAAATATACTTTTTGTTAATCAGAATTGATCTTTTGCATTGCTTAGCTCACAGAACTGTAAGTATAGATTTTAGAGAGAAAGATAATTTAATTCGTTGTTATACAGGGTTAATATTGGTTTATTACTGTGGCTATAGGCAGGTATAAAAGCTGCCTGTCATAGCCTCCTTGGCTATTGGAAGAATGTGTGAAGTGTTGTTGCATGAGTAATGTAGACAAAAAAACAGTTGTCCTTGGAGCAGAAATCACATTTAAGAGAGGTGAAAATGAAAACATTGTCTCTACTATGGCCAAGATGGCCATTTGGTCTTTGAATTGCCTCTTGGAGGAGGTTGCAGACTTTGCAGTGCAGCATAATGCCGTGTGCTGCAATGGATGACAAGACGATGTGTTAAGTTTTGTGGCCTTCCAGCCCTTAATATTTTCAGCTTTTAAAACGTGTTTAGAAAGAAAAGTTTACCAAAAACATATTTGGACTTTTCATTTTTCCAAGAACTATAATCTTGCCCATAGTATTTACCTCATTTTGTGTCTGTTTTGCTGTGGGTAAGCTTTATAAGATAAATAATGTCTATACATGTTTTAACTGTTTAATTAGTAATCAACAAAATCTTGCCAGGGCGTCCCTCTGGAACCTTATAAGATTCTGGCTCTGAATGAACCAGAAGTGTTTGCCCACATGGCAAATGATCCATGTTAAATGTAAATCCTGTTTAGTGTTAATGTCTGTTCTCATAAGCAGGTATATTATGATGAAACATGTACCGATTCTGTCATCACTGTGATCTTTACAAATCTGCATTTAATAATCTAATTGAAGAACTAAGTTGATTTTTTTTACTTGCCATAAACCAAGCAAAAATAAATGCAATAATTTCAAGAGATTTATGGTAAGAGAATTTGAGGTATGGATAAATCTTTCAAATATTTTTTATTGCTCTTTAGTAAAGAAAACCACAGGAAAGAAAATATCCAACTCTCTTGTGTTATCTCAGTGTTGCAACTGCAGAAAATTGACAATGCTTGCCTGTGTAAATTTATGGCTTATTGTCAAAGCTTCATTCTTGGCTGCATGTTGAAAATGTGATTAAAGTTAATAGAGGAGATGAAATAAGTATTTGAGATTTCTTTCAGTAACATTGAACTTCTGCCAACTTTCTCTGTCCGCTACTGTAGGCTTGACAGGCTCATCAATCATCCACTGGTACCTGGACTAAAAAGAGCACTTGCTGACACCAAGGCATGTTGGAATTTTCTTAATTCTCTTTCGTTGGATGGAAAAAAAAATATTTCCAAAAATATCCCATACATCAAAAGGGAAGGGAACCTTAAATGAAAATTCCCTCTGTACCATAGACACTTTTTGAAATGCAATTAATTGCCAACACACCGTTGAACAGATGTTATAACCAAGAAATCAAGGTTGTGTGTGTAGGGGGCAATGAGCTCTTAACTGTGGCTACCCAACTTGTGCAGCAGGGATTTCTGATAGTTTTTGTTCATCTCATATGAGTAATAAATACTTTGCCTTACATGTTTGTGTATGTAAGTATCTAAGGGACTTCCTAAACCAAAATGAATTCATGGGCTTTTTGAGCAATAAACATTAAGATACTCAATTCTTTCTTTGTAGCTTGGTTGACTATTCAGTATAGCTTCTAAAAGAGTCTGTTTAGTTACCTTTCTTTTGATAGTTTTAGTAGTGAATATTTTTGCTTGTATTTCCCAGTTTCCTAAACATTTTGGATATGTATTTTATTAATACATAAAAATTAATTTTAATAATTACATAATTTGCAACGTTTCTGCTATGTTTGTGCTATCGAGCAGAGATACTATGGGTTCTATGTAGCTCACAGGATTGTTGTAATCAAATGAAATCTTTTGTAATTTTAAAACACTATAGAAATATTTAAGTTCTAAATATTTTCTATTTTTCATTGTGATTTCTTTTTTGACTAATGTATGTGTGAGGATTTTTTTCCCCATTTCCTAGCATGTAGATTTTTAAATTCTGCATTTGATTCCTGCTGTAATTGAATTGTGGTCAGAGAATAGGTACATATAAGACTGATCTGTTGAGATTTGTTTTATGACCTATTAATAGAATATCATCAATTGTCGTAAATGTTTCATGAGTGCTTGACAAGTATGTATACTTTTTAGTTATTGGATATCCATTACACCAAAGCTATTAATTGTGTCATTCAAATTCTTTCTCTTGGCCGGGTGCGGTGGCTCACTCCTGTAATCCTAGCACTCTGGGAGGCCAAGGCGGGAGGATTGCTTGAGTTCAGGAGTTCGAGACCAGCCTGAGCAAGAGTGAGACCCCATCTTTACTATAAATAGAAAGAAATTAGCCAAACAACTAAAAATAGGAAAAAATTAGCCGGGCATGGTGGCACATGCCTGTAGTCCCAGCTACTCGGGAGGCTGAGGCAGAAGGATCACTTGAGCCCAGGAGTTTGAGGTTGCTGTGAGCTATGCTGACGCCACAGCACTCTAGCCCAGGCAACACAGTGAGACTCTGTCTCAAAAAAAAAAAACAAATTCTTTCTCTTTTACTGTTCTTTTTTTCTTCTACTTGATCTCTCAGATTCTGAGCTGTATTAAAATTTCCTATTCTAGTAGATTTGCTAATTTCTCCCTGTAATTCTGCCAATTTTCATTTTATATATTTTGAACGTTTATTAGGTACATACAAGTTTAGAATTAGTTTCCAAGTTTAGAATTGAATCTAATAGTCAGTAGTCTCTGTTTCTAGTAATGTTTGTATTTCTTTTTTTAAAAATTTCAAAATGTTAAGGGGATAAAAATGTTTTTGATGCATGGATACCTTTAATAATGCTTAAGCTGAAGCTTTTAGTGTACCAATCACCTGAATAGTGTTAACTGTACCTGATAGGTAGCTTTTTACTCCTCCCCTCCTCCCCCTACCCCTTCTTGATTTCCAGTGACCTTTACTTTACATCTTGTTGTGCCCATTGATTAGCTCCCAGTTGTTAGTGAGTACATGTGTGTTTTTTTTCCATTCCTGAGGTAATTCACTTAGGATAATGGTCTCCAGTTCCATCCAAGTTGCTGCCAAAGACATTCTTTTTTATGGCTGAGTAGTAGTCCATAGTATATATGCACCGTATTTTCTTAATCCACTCATGAATTGATGGGCATGTGAGTTGATTCCACATCTTTGCAGTTGTGAATTGTACTACAATAAATATTTGAGTGCAGATGTTTTTTTGATAAAATGACTTCTTTCCTTTGGGTGGATATACCCTGTAGTGGGATTGCTAGATTGAATGGTAAGTCTACATTTATTTCTTTGAGGAATTTCCATATTGTTTTCCATAGAAATTGTACTAATTTGCAGTCCCACCAGCAGTGTATAAGCGTTCCTTTCACTCTGTCCACATCAGCATCTATTGTTTTTTGACTTTTTAATAATTGCCATTCTGACAGGAGTAAGAAAATATCTCACTGTGGTTTTAATTTTCATTTCCCTGATGATTAGTGATGTTGCACAATTCTTCATATGCTTTTTGGCCATTTGTCTATCTTCTTTTGAAAAACATCTGTTCATTTTATGTTGCTTTAAAATTGATAGGTATATGTGTATGTGTATATATATATATATATATATACACACACATATTTATGTAGGCCACACCAGCTTGTAAGATTTGTATGGTATATTGTTATCCTTTTGTTGGATCTTTGTTATGTTTGAGATATGCCTCTTAAAACTTGTAACTAGATTTTTTTATCTGATTATTTTTTAACTAGAGAGTTTAATCCATTTACATTTTTCATACCATCTTATTTTGTGCTTTTTGTTCCACTTTTTCTGTTTCTTCTGCCCTTGTTTTCTTGCCTTCTTTTTGATTGAGTTTTGTTTTGCTTTTCCATCTACATCTACTATTTTAAAAGTTAAAGAGTCAATTTTTATCTTTTAGCACTTATTAGGAAGTTTACCTTGCATAGATTAACAAAATCTAGAGTTAATATCATTACTCTCTTCTTAAACATTATAGAGACTTTTGAGCAGAGTCTGATTTCTTCTCCTTAACTTGGAAATTACTATCTAGAATTTCAGTCTAGTTTGGTTTAACTCCAAAAGTAGTTATTTTGTACAGTCATTGTTTGTTTAGATTTCTTAGAAGTTTGCCATTTTCTTATCCTTGAAAGTTTGCTGGATATACAATTCTAGGTTGGCAGTTATCTTCTCTCAGTATTTAATATTCTTCCACTGTCTTTTTGCTTCCTTTGTTGCTTCTGAAGCAATGATGATAGAAGTCAGTCTGATCAGTACTTCTTTATAGTTAACCTGTCTTCTCTCTCAAGTCATGTTTAAGATCTTTATCTTTGGTGTTTTGTAATCAGATTTTGCTATACTACAATGTGTTTAGCTGTGCATTCTTTTCATTATCCTATTAGGATTCATTTGAGCTTCCCGAGAATTAGTACCTTTCATGAATTCTGAAAAAATTTCAGCTTTTATCTCTTTGAATATTGTATCTTCCCCATTCTCTGTATTCTTTCCTTCAGGAAATCTAATTAGACTTATATTTTACCATCTCCCTCTCTTCTCTATATCTTTTAATCTTTGTTTCATATTTTCCATCTCTTTGTCTCTATGTATTGAACTCTCGATACTGTCTGAATCTGCTTTATTATCTATTTCATTAATTCTGTCTTCTGTCTCTAACCCATTTAACCCAATTATTGAGTTATTATTTATTTTTTTTGTTTTGACAGAGTCTCACTCTGTTGCCTGGGCTAGAGTACGTGGCATCAGCCTCGCTCACAGCAACCTCAAACTCCTGGGCTCAAGCAATTCTTCTGCCTCAGCCTCCCGAGTAGCTGGAACTATAGACATGCGCCACCATGCTTGGCTAATTTTTTTTGTATAGTTTTAGTTGGCCAATTAATTTATTTCTATTTTTAGTAGAGACGGGGTCTCGCTCTTGCTCAGGCTGGTCTCGAACTCCTGACCTCAAGCAATCCACCCACCTCAGCCTCCCAGAGTGCTAGGATTACAGGCGTGAGCCACCAGGCCCGGCCAAGTTATTAATTACAGTAATTATATATTTTTCATTTCCAGAAGTGCTGTTTGGTTCTGTCTCAAACTTTTCTGGTCATTTGGGATAGTTCCATTATCCTGTCTTTTCCTTTTTTTTAAAACATATTATTTTACATTTTATATGTGGTAATTTCAATATTTTTCTTTTTTATGGATCTGAATCTGTAGTTTGTTGTTTTTGCTGAAACAACAAGACTATGCTGACTTGTTTTCTTATGTGATCAGTGTTTTCTAATGTGATCGGTGATTTTCTTATTGTGAGTTCATATTCCTCTGAACTTTATTTTTGGAAATTTTTTATTTAAGATATATTCCTACAGGGAAGATTTCTTTTTTTTTCCTACCACGAATTTGTTTGTTGAGACACTACAAACCCTGGACCACTTCAAAATCAGTTTTTGATTTTGGGTTTCCTGTCTCTCCCTCTCCTACTCCCTAGTGCTTGCATGTGTAGTACGTGCATGCATGTGTGTGCGTGCATGCATACACACACTCATGAAGTGTGAATTTCAGCACCAAACACATGTGGTTCTTGGGCTTTGATGAGGCATTCCCAGAGGAGAGTGTTTTCCTGCCTTTATAGCTCTACTTGGAATAAAGAAGAAGGATAAGTTTAGGTGTTTTCCTAGTTGACCTACTGAAGGCAATGCCCTCTGAGGATTTACTAGTCCTAGTGCTCACCTAGCTCAGTGCCTGTTACAGACTAAATTGTGTCCTCCCAAATTCATAGGCTGAAACCCTAACCCCAGTGTAACTGTATTTGGAGATAGGAGCTGTAAGGAGGTAATTAACGTTAAATGAGGTAATAGGGTGGACCTAATCTGATAGAACTAGTGTCCTTATAAGAAGAGGAAGAGACACCAGAGCTTGCTCTCTCTTTCTGTGCTCACGAAGGAAAAGTCATATGAGGACACAGCAAGAAGGCAGCCACCTGCAAAACATGAAGAGGACCCGTACCAGGAGTCACATTTTTCAGCATCATGATCTCTTAGACTTCTTGCCTCCAGATCTGTAAGAAAATAAATTTCTGTTGTTTAAGCCACCCAGCCTATAGTATTTTGTTATGGCAGCTGGAGAAGACTGAGACTGTCCTGACTTTGATTCCTATCCTTCATATGGGCATGTCTTCTTAAACTGAGGCCTTTCTAGGCTCCAGGGATGAGCATGCTGTTAGGACAATTATCAGTTCCAGAGCTAAATTACCCTGTAGAATTTTACCATCTCCTGAACTGCTTTCAGTTGTTTTCATTAATTTGCCATGAATTCAGCCATGAATAAAAAATAAAGTTTAGATATTTTTTTCTAGCATTTTTGATGTTTAGTAGCTAGAGATATTTCTAGCTACTGATTTCTAGCTATATACAGAAATGTAGAAAAGTATATGGTGATTTTATTTTATAAAAATGTCTCCCAAAAAGAACATGTCCATATTCTAGTATAAAAGATGATACCTTTTCTTTCAATTATTCTACCAAATATTTTCTGTTAGATTATTTATTATCCATGAACTAATAAAATTATTTCTATTGGATTGTTTTTTACTATTCATGAGCTAAGAGAAGGCAAATAAGAGTTGAGTAGTCTTGTTCTGAACCTGCAAACTCTTATCTGAATATGTTTTGGATTTTTTTTTAGGACATTATTGTGGTTTGTGAAAATGTCTCAGGCTACTGAGACATGTAGATATAGGGGCAAAATCTGTGGTACTAAATCCATTAATGCCATGAAAATCTGAAGGAGTCACAAATGCCTCTAAGATGCATAGTGAATTTTCTTCTTTGCTCTGTAATACATTGACTTTCTTTCTGAACATTTCCATTTACTGTTTCAACAATTTCCTAATATGCATGTGTTTAGATGTATTGGGTTCTGGTTTCTATTGCAAATTAAAAGATCCAGGGTTTTATTGCCTTATCATTTAGCATAATGACTGCCTTTCCTGATATTGTACTGTGGAGACTCTTTTTTGCCACTTGGGGCCATAAGTCTATATCTCAGGATGAAAAATACCACAAAAATATTTTAAATATTCAGTCAAAATATTTGAAGCTTCCATTATAGAAGATATATTTCCTGGTAGTTCGTTCTTAGTCTTTCATAAAGGTTTTATAATTATTTCATTAATTTTTAACTCCAATAAAATGAATATTAATATTTTATTGATTTAATTCAAGGTCATACAATAAATGGAGAAGGGAAATCAGTCACATCACTTAATGCTTGCTCTTCCTCATTCTGCTCATTTTTGAATTTTTAACTGCTAAAAACAGTGCTTTCTTTTGAATGATCTGGCAACAACAGTAAAGCAGTATTATTTCTGATATTTCCATATTTATGTTTCATAAGCCCCAAGGTTCAAATTTTCTTTGAAGAAATAGTGAAGTAAAATCAATTTAAGGTAAGTTAACACAATACTCATATTTGTATAACATAGCTTACAGTGTACTTATAAGTGCCTTATATGTAATTTAGTCTTATTTCATTCTTACAGTTAAGAAGTACCCATTTTGTTCTTTTAAAGAAAGAACAGAACAGCAAAATACAGGGATTATAATGTTTTGCCTAACGTTGACCTATCAGCAACACATCAGATAGACCTAAATAACACTTTTAAAAAATTTTTTTTAAAAATTCCATAAGTGAAAATCCATAGTAAAGATAGATCCAAAAATTTTTCATTGTAATTACATAGCTTTGTGAAAAATTTCATGTACTACAAACATTAATAAGTCAATATGTAAAATTCTGCTCTTAAATATTCCAAAGTATTAAATCTATTTACTGTTGTTTTACCATTCACTAAGTGATCAGGCTGTGCGACAAGATAGAATATAATGTGAGGTGATGATTTTGTTGATCAGCCTGATCACTACACATTGATCACTCCACAATGTGTACATGTATCAGTATATCACATCGTACCCCATAAACATATACAGTTATTATTTGTCAATTACAAAATTAAGGGATATAAGTGTGGCCAAGGCTAAAGGGCAGATAAGTACCACCCCAAGAAGAGACCAGTGCATGATTCAAGGTCACCTAGAGCAGACAACACCAGGCCCAAATGGTGTAGCATTTACTGACAACAAGAGCAGAGAGAGAGTGTACATGAGCCCTTAGCAATGCATTGGTTCCCCATGGCCAGCGGATCCACTCTGCAGCCAATATAAGCAGTACTATATTTTTTAAAAAATTAAATGAGGATATGTACATGCCATCATTCCTTGGAGTAATGGTTTGTCCCTCTTAAATTTAAAATAAGAAAAATTTAGTTGAGACCAGGCAGGCATGAAAAGTTAGCCTGTGGGGAAAATATCACCATTGTGAGGGTGAAGTTTGTCTATAAGATAAATCAATGTATGATTTTGTTAAGCTAGATTGTGCATAAAAGTTTCTCTGCATAGATCTGATTCTTAACTTTGAAATTGGCCATATTGCTAACATTATAGTTCTTCAGAGGAAGTATTTTGTAAGTGTCAGGATTTAATATAATACTTTCCTGTAAAATAGAATTTGAAAAGAAAGCCAGAAGTTAATTTACTTTTTTAAAAAAACTTCATGTCATCTGAAATGCTTAACCAGCTGTTTTAGAAATGTGTGTTTGTAAAGAAAATAGTTCATAAAATTACAGTAAGATCACTGTCACGAAATACAAATCTCTTATATGATCAATTATGTATCACATAAATCTATTTTTAAAATTATATACATCAAATAATTTATAAAATTGGACGAAAGTAATACTTTTATTAAGGAAAATTTTGACACTAAAGAATCTGTCCTTCACTTAGAATCTGAAATTTATAGCTAAACACCAGTAGATGTCACTGTGATAACAGATTTTTTTTTTTTTTCCTCCTCTAAACAGTTTTTTTGTAGATAAGTGCATACTGTCTATGGACAGAGATGTGTAAGAATAGCTGAATAAAAATACCAAAATGTAAGAAAGCATGTATAGTATTCCTGGATGGTTAGGAGTGCTTATGAGATTGCATTTTTTCCTAATTTTCTTCATGTCTTAAACATATAGATTCTTTCATTATGTAATTGATATGGGAGTTTTATTAGCAATAAAAATACAGTAAAAAAATGTCCTGGTAATTTTTTGGACTTTATACTGAAGTATAGAACAGTATTCAAATCACAAAGTTACAGCTTCTATAACTAAAACCAAATCAAGAAACAGAACATTCCCAATAATGTTTTTACATGGATTTTGCAAAACCCTTCGTCCTTTCCTCCAAATTAAGTTAGAATTACAATTTTTAAATGCATGTTTACAGACATGAAAATATAGTAAATGGTGGAAAACTATAATAGAAATTAAACAGCTAATTATCAGAGTATTTTTTCCCCTCCTAGCATAGAAGCCAAAGGAGAATTCAATAAACATTTATTCATTGGAGCATTGTGTTGTGGCAGGATTATATTCCAGAAGAAATATAGTCAATAATAGCACTCTACCCTAAAGGAATTTATAATTGAGCTGTACACATGTAATGATAAAATAAAAAACCAAGACCATAATATCATGACAAAGACCATGATACAGTAAGCAGGCAGTATATGATTAAAATAAGTGAATCCCAAGTAGGAACTATCTTTGTGAGTTATGATCAGAGAATCATTCGTAATAAAGATAAAACTTTAATTCAGTAGGATTTAGATCATAAAAAAGATGGCAAAGTATTTGCAGCTCAGTTTATTTCAATAAGCACTTATGGAGCACCTTTTTTTCAAAACACTTTGTACTCCTAGATAGCTACTGGGGTTAAAAAGGTGACTGAAGCTTGGTTTCTGCCCTTGTTTATCAAACACACTCGTGGCCAATGCAAACAGACTTCTTTGATGTTGAAGCAGTGGTGGATAAGACAAAATTGAAAACCACACTGAGTTGAGAGTCAGAAGACCTACATTTTAATCATGCTTCTGTCATTCAATTTGAGAGACTTTAAACATACCACTTAGATGGTTTTCACATCATTTCCAACTTCAATAATTTGTGCTTATCCTGTAGGTAATGGGACTATTAGAGTAAGTGGCATGATGAACGTGTTACAGGAATGTAACTGTGGACTCAGATGTATGACTAATAGATTAAGGAAGTTACTAGCCTGCACATGGATTTTTTTCAGAATGTAGCTGAAAATAGCAATTCCTAGTCTAGACAGGGCAGGGATAGAAATGAAGATCTTGGTATGGAATTGAAGATTATGGGCATTTTTAACATCCATATATAGATATGTCTATGGACTATTTATATTATGACAATTACTTGCATGGCTTTGGGTTTAGATAATCTGTTCTATTTTTCTTTTATGTATAGTCATAATTCTTAGCCCAAGTGACTGAAATTTTCCTTTTGAGAACACCATTACTATAAATTAGGAAATCAAGAAAGTTATTAAAGGACCTTCTCTTTGTCTTTTAGATAAATATTTGCTTTTATATAATTAATGAGAAAATACAACTGGGTTTTATTAAGCAGCTATCCCTATTTAAGGATTCCCCATTTCCTTTTCCAGAAGGCTAAATTGTTCAAGGACAAAGAATGTTTTATGCTCTTTTATATCCCATGCATGGGACATGTGCTGACCATGTATTAAAAAGGGAAGTTCCATTTTATAAGGCTGACTGTGAGTTTGATTGAGGAAGATTTGAGTTATTCTTGCTATTTACATTACATTTGTGTTTTATAATGATTGCATATGAAGAAATACATTAATACTAGGTAAATATGTTCCTTTATTTTTAATCTATACCATCAGGTTTCTAAATAGTCTGTCATACCTACTTTATAATATTTGCATTTTCTCTCTGAAAAGCTCTTAAGGTAAGCTATGAACTGCAAAAGTAGAAACTTGAAATCTTACCTCTTTGGAAAAAACACAATTACTTCCAATTAACAAATTTTTTTTCTAAAACTTCACTTAGGTCATCTATTTGGAACTTGGAATAAATCTCTCAATAGAAACTGTGATGTGCCTGGTAATTAGGCTTTTAGCTGGCCCACAAAGACTATCAGTCTCAAAATATTATAGTACTAGTAGTATGTAATGCTGAAAGCTAATAATCTGCCACTATATTTTACGATTTTTTTTTTTTTTTTTTGAGAAATGTATCCAGAGCCTTAACATGTGGGTCCTTGGATGTACCTGTTTTCCTGCAGCTCTGAAAGTAATATTGCCAGGTAGGAGCCAGTAAAGCAGAATCTCTTCATTCCCAGTCCCTGAGGGTGGCTTCCAGTGTTCAGAAACAAATCCTTCTGTAGCCCCAGTCCCAGCCTCCCACCAGTCTACTTTGCTTTCTATTGTTGTACTGCCTTAAAACAGTTCATTCTTCATCTCAGTTTCAGAAAAAGTCTCACAGTTTCCCTGTTATGTGTTGTGGAAGAGATTTTGAGGCTTTTAGGTAGGGTTTGTTGACAATAAGGAGAAGCAGATGAGAAGAGAAGCACCCCTCCACACCACCGCCCCACCCCCCACACACACATTTTTAAGTGTACTTAGGTGACACTGATGGTTCTTTAAACCCATCACTGGGTAAAGGCATCTCCATTTGCAGATTGAGTGAGTTTTCATAACATTTTGTCTTCGGTTCTCTTAGCATGGGGTATTCTGTGGGTGATTAAGTTGGCTGTGAGCTTGTTAGCTACGGGCTTGCCCTGAGCTGGAGAAATGACAAGTGAGAGTGGAGAGCAGCCCCCAGGATTTATTTTCAATTCTTCCTTTCTTTCTTGCCCCAACTAGTCCTGCTGTCAAAGACCTGGGTTTCTTTGAAGTGAGTTAGGATCCCACTTGGAGATCCTAGGTCCCAGTGGCATCTGCAGTCATGAGAGTATAGCAAAACACCGTCCTCTATTCTGTATCTGATACATGTATGTGTCTCTTGTATCATCATTGGGTTTACTATCATAAAATCGCATGTAGGAATCTTAAGGCCACAGAGTCAGACCATCCTTGAGTCCTGAAATAAGTAGACATTACTAATGTTAATCACCTGAGAAAGTGGTGAAGTCTTAGAGAAGACCCAGGTGGGTGTGAGACTGCCTCCCCTCTCCCCTCCCTGACCATTCTTTTCTTCTCCCTCTCCCTCCACAGTGGGTAGAGTCACAGATAGTCTCTGCCACATGGAGATAGACCGTAAGTTGGGAGCCATCTCTGTAGGAGTGCCTGGACCAAAGGTGCATGAGTTATGCTTTGTAAACCAGATTCTCTAGTTACATTTTATTTTGTGGCTATTTCCATTTTGTAACCCCCAAATCCCCAGTGCAACTTTGTTTAAATGTTCCAACATTATCTCAGCTGTGTAGAGGGAATTAAGAAAGGCATGTCCCTCAGCATCAAATATGTTGTGTGATAGTGACAGGAAACGACCTCTTAAGGAGAAGGTGGATGTCATACCCATGAGGTCTAGGTACTGCTCTCCATGTGGAGATGTATCTCCATTTCCCACCTAGGAGCATCTAGATTGGATTTTGATAAAGAAAAGGGAATGTTCCCTTTTTAAGTGTTAGAGAAAGCAAAATTCTAAGCTGTAGCAACTGAAAAGTCATAACACTCATAGTTGCTGTGGCCAACTGACTGGCTGAGCCAAGCCTGGACAACCATTTGCATGCTACCTTGCATTGTAAAAACAAAACAAAAAACACAGATTAAATGTGTACAGAAGAAAAATGCGTGTTTTAAACATTAGTTATAATCAAACATATTTTATATTTTCACTTTCTCACAAGATGAAGAGATAAAAATTTGGAGATTATGCAAAATCATTAACATATTACAAATGTGGTTTGTTTGTTTGTTTTTGAGACAGAGTCTCACTCTGTTGCCCGGGCTAGAGTGAGTGCCGTGGCGTCAGCCTCACTCACAGCAACCTCAAACTCCTGAGCTCGAGCAATCCTCCTGCCTCAGCCTCCCAAGTAGCTGAGACTACAGGCATGTGCCACCATGCCCGGCTAATTTTTTCTATATATTTTTAGTTGGTCAATTGATTGCTTTCTATTTATAGTAGAGACGGGGTCTCGCTCTTGCTCAGGCTGGTTTCGAACTCCTGAGCTCGAGCGATCCGCCCGCCTCGGCCTCCCAGAGAGCTAGGATTACAGGCGTGAGCCACCGTGCCCGGCCACAAATGTGTTTTAATTGCTACCTAAGCCCAAGAGGCCCTCCCTAAGCTGCACATTTGCCCTTCAGCTACTGCTTCATTTATCTGTTCATGTTTACAGCAGGATGCCTGGAAGGAGCTGCCGATATTTGCTGCCATCTCCACCTGTCTCAATCTGTTCTCCCTTAAACCTTTGCCAGCCCGACTTTCAGTACCACTCTGAAACCACTCCCCTGAAACCACTCTTGTCAAGGTCACTGGCAACCTCCACCAAACCAAATCCAATGACTGGTCCTGAGTTTTCATATTATTCTACCTCAACGATTGACACAATTTATTACTCCCACCCTCTAGAAGTACTTTCTTCACTTGGCTTTCTGACTGCCAGCTATTCCTGGCTTGCCTTCTACATCTCCAGCCTCTGGTTATTGATATGGTTCAAGGTCAGACCTCCAAATATTCTCTTCTCTAGAGTACTTCCCTGAAGCCAGTCCTGGACCTTTATCAACTCCCCAGTTTATATCTCCATCCCTGACTTTTCCCCTCATATATTTGACTACCTGACTAACATCTCCACTTAGACATCTAATAGGCACCTCAAACTTCACTATCTAAACATATCTCTCGGTGCCCCTTCCTCCCCACTTGCCCTTCCCCACTCTCCCCATCTCAGTGCACAACACCCCTGCTTGCTCAGTTGCTCGGATCAATACCGCAGCATCATGGTTGATTCTTCCCTCACCCTCCGCATCTAATCTATCACTTAGCCAAGTTGTCTCTACCTTCATAATATATCCCAAATATAACTGCAATTCAACCAACTCCACTGCTACAATTTTGTCTAAGCCACTATCGTCTTTTACCTAGACTAGTACCTCTTAACCAGTCCTTCACTTAGCTCTCTCTCCCCCACCCCCACCATCCATTTTCCACAGCAGCTATGTATCTTCTAGAAAGCATGAACCAGATCGTACCATTCACCTGCTTAAAACCCTCTAATGACTTCCTCTCCCTCATAATAAAATCTAAACTCCTTGCCACGGCCTATGAGGTCCTGTCTATCTCACTTCTCATCTCTACCCCATGCACCTTGCTTAGCTTCGTCTAGCCACGCTGGCTTTCTTGCTGATCTTCAAACATCCCAAAGTTCATTTCCATTTGGGATCCTCTGCCTGGCATGCTCTCCCCTGAGAGCCTATCAGGACTCCCTTTCTCACTTCCTTTAGCTCTCTGTTCAAACATTACCTTCTCACAGAGGCCTTCCCTGACCACTAAGTCTGAAATAGTGTTGTCCCATTGTTATTTAATGTTTCCTCCACTAGAATTTAAGCTCTATGAGGTTAGATCCTTTGTTTATCTTATCCATTCTGTATTCTCAGTAACTGGCATATAGAACTTATTGGTTAGACAGATGAATGGATGAATGGATGGAAGGATGGATGGAAGGATGGATGGATGGATGGATGGATGGATAGATGTGTTGTGGTCTAGTACTCTTTTCATCTTGGTGTCTTCATACCTAATTTTTTTTTTAAGTGTAACATGAAAGAACTGAAGCATTTCTCAATAGCCTAACTCTACATTTGGTAATGCATTTTAAAATACATGCTCAAACTGTTGGATAACAGTGCTAGGCATAGATATTCCATAGAAAGTTTCCCTTTTATTGAAGTAGCATTTCATATAGCACCATGGCATACTGTTCCAGAGAAAAATAAAACTTCTTTACAGTAGCTATTGGAAATTAATGTTGAATCATGATAGAACTATAGTTTCTATTAAAATTATTTGGACTCTAATTAGAAAATTTTCAGTACTTCTCATTTCATTGATAAAACATCCAGGTAATACCCTCTGTTAAGAAAAGATAGGAACATTGTATAATATAACTGAGTCAGACAAAAGTTTCTAAGAACCATAAGAGATGATATAGCAGGGAGGACAAGAGTGTTCATTATGAATTCAAATTCCATTTCTGCTACTTATTAGCTGGGTGACCATGGGCAAGTTATTTAACCTCTCTGTGCCTCAGTTTCCTCATCTGTAAAATAGGGATGGTAAAAGGACCAGTACTTACATCATAAGTTTGTTTTGAGGATTAAATTATATATGTAATATATCTTAAATGGAGCCTCACGTGTGCTATATTTAATATTTGCTTTATAAAAATACTATTATTATCATCATCACCATTGATTCTAGTTGTCCATTTGGGAATTTACTCTGTGTAGTCCATCCATAAAAAGGTTGATAGGTCATGATCGTAAGAAGTTTTAAGCTTCTTAAAGTGAAGTCTGTAACAGTTCTCCCTGGAGCACTTAGTTGGATTAGACTTCTTTCTATGGTCTTAAAATACATATTAAAGCCAAAGAAATACTAGTTTTGTAAATCTTTAGGTGGCACACCCATACAGCTGGTACCACAAATGATGTCACATTTCAGGAAGATCAGCTAATATATTCCATGGAATCAAAGGTATTTCTCAGGATGAAATGTGTTTTACTTCTAGTTCCCATGCTGGTCTTTGATTCAGACCCAAATTATAGAAAGGTTTAGACTTTCAAATAGGTCTCTGCTGAACCCGTTTCAATAGCACTTAATTTACCAAAATTATTTATTACCACATTTAGTAATTTTGGTGAAGCTTTCATTTCTCAAAACAAATTTTGCTTACACCCTTTCAAAGGAATGTTATTGGTATGTGAGTAGGTTGTCTGGGGCCAGCCTCTTATCTAGAGACCAGATTCAAAAAGTCTGAGTTCAGCGAAGTGATTTAGACTGCATGCTTTTGTTTTGTTTTGTTTTAATATTCATGTTTGAGTCTTGCTAAAACACATTGCTGCCCTCAACTAGGAACAATGCCACACACATCATTTCCTGAAATAATGGAGTTGGAAGGCAATTATCTACTCACAAAACAGGCTGAAACAACAGTTCCTGATATTCTTCTCAAATACTTTAACTTCCCAAGGAATCCGGAAAAAATAATTCCATGAGACAGTGTTGTGAATGAAGGTATGACATTCCAGTTTCCTTCACTGGAATCCAGTGACCAGAGGTAATAAATTATTAACCACTTGGCTTTATTGAGAAGGGTTCTGGTCATGGTGAGTTGTTTGTCTTTGGTTTATGCACAATGTACTGCCTTATAGCCTCTTGTGAAAGGATAGCTCTCTGTTCCTTTTCTGTCCACTTTTGGGACCACCCAGACATTATGTGTGGCTTTTGAACTATACTTATTTTATGAGATTGCTCTCCTTTTACTCCTAAAGAGAATTTGGGATTTCTGTTTCAAGTTTTCCAGATAAGAAATGTAAACTTTCTGGAAAGAATGAATATCCATTTTAGCAAAACATGTTTTATAATATTTTCAGGGTTTTTGAACCCCGTGGCTCCTAATGTGGATTGGCAGGTATTCCTATTAAGAGCTGTCTTTGTGATCCTTAACAATGTAAATATCACTAATGTAGCCTTAGGGTATCCATAGCAAAAAATAACAAGAAGATTGCTAATATTTAGATGTTGCTTTCTGGAATTCTCATCTGAAGGGAAACTGGTACAGTAAGCTATTCATCAGGGATACACACACTGGTTTTTCTCTTGATATGCTGTGAAAAAACTGGGGACAGTCACCTGGACATTGAGCCTGTACAATGCCAACTATAAAGCTATTTGGAAACTTCCACAATGGCGTGTTTAAAATTTTATCTGAATGTTTGAATTTGACTTTATGTTGACATACCTCCCCCCCTGAATAAAAGGTATAATATATTGTGTGTAAGTGTCACAGGGAGGAACAATGACAGAATGAAGAGAAAGTTGAGATACTGCAACATTACTTAGGGAGGTTGTGTAGGCCCGAGGTCCCCAACCCCTGGGCCGCAGACTAGTACCAGTCCATGGCCTGTTAGGAATTGGGCCACATAGCAGAAGGTGAGCAGCAGGTGATCAAGTTAAGCTTCATCTGTATTTACAGCTGCTCCCCATGGCTTGCATCATTGCCTGAGCTCCATCCCGTCCGTGGAAAAATTGTCTTCCATGAAACTGGTCCCTGGTGCCAAAAAGGTTGGGAACTGCTGGTATAGGCTGCCTCTGGAAGTTTTTCACCGAAAGACTATTCTCTTTGAGTAGTTATAAATCCTCTCTCTGTCTGGAAGGTATTGATGCAGTGTGTTTTCATTCTGCATCAAAATCAACTTGTTTCATTTTCTCAAATGAAATGTAACTTTTAGAAGTGTAGTGTGAAATTAACATTTAAATTGCTTATTTCTGATTGTATCAAAAATTGGCCAATTCTTTGTAAATTATGGAAATAGCTAAATTGAGATTTTTCTTCCTTGAAGATAATCTTTCCATGTAGCCTGGACAGTGAACAGTGTGCGTGGCCACACGTCCACATTAAAGAAGTCCTTGGGCCTTGATGTTGTCTCCTTTTGACTCCCACTGGCTCTTTCCAAGCCAAAAGACTCAAATTGAGAAAATGTAGATAGAAATGGGTCAATTTGCTTTATTAAGGTAATAAGTTAAATTAAGAACTTCTGAAGAGTCAGTGACAAAAGCTAAAGTCAAAAGTGTGGTGTGTGCTACCATGCACTCATGGGTAGGAAGTGGGACTTGTGCAGTCTGGGGTCTGATGAAAGTGGTCTGAGTGGAAGAGGGCCAGGCACAGGTCTCGGCACTTCATTCATTCTGTGGAATGTGCTGTGGCCGGGTTTCAGTGGGCTAGGCCTAGTTTAAGAACTTGAGAATGCGGTGGCTCACGCCTGTAATCCTAGCACTCTGGGAGGCCGAGGCGGGCGGATCGCTCAAGGTCAGGAGTTCAAAACCAGCCTCAGCAAGAGTGAGACCCCGTCTCTACTGAAAAATAGAAAGAAATTAATTGGCCAACTAAAAATATATAGAAAAAATTAGCCGGGCATGGTGGTGCATGCCTGTAGTCCCAGCTACTCAGGAGGCTGAGGCAGAAGGATTGCCTGAGCCCAGGTCTTTGAGGTTGCTGTGAGCTAGGCTGACTCCACGGCACTCTAGCCCGGGCAACAAAGTAAGACTCTGCCTCAAAAAAAAAAAAAAAAAAAAAGGAAAATCTTAAAGAATCCACAAAAAACTATATAGCTAATAAATAAATTCAGCAAGGTTTCAGGGTACAAGATCAACACGAAAAATCAGCTGTATTTCTATACACTGGCAGTGAACAATCTGAAGATGAAACTGAGAAAACA
>CAUYPO010040919.1:0-45682 GCA_963574435.1 Cheirogaleus major
CCCTCAATGATCCTACCCCCTGTTTCAATTCTGTGCAGGGAAATTCACAGCAGATTTATAAGCCCCACTTTTGCCAGATTTCAAGCCCTGCCCTTGCTCCCCACAGTTAGCAGTTAACAATTGTTTTCTGAAAATACTGAATCTTGACATCTGCTCTGCTGCTGTGTTCCTGCCAGAAGTAAAAAATGAAGGGCAAAGCTGTTTTTCGTTTTTAAATTTTCCCTGTAGTCCTGCAGCACTTAAACGTGGAACAATCACAACAAAAGGAAAGTGTTCTCTCATGGTTCAGAAAAAATTCCACTAATATTTTGCCAGTAAATCTGAACTAATTCAGACCAGAGCTTCCCTGAGTATTTCATCTTGTAAAGTCTATGAAAAAGGGGCTTATAGAGTAAATTATTAATATTAATGCAAGCATGATTATAAAAGACCAGTTTAATTCCATGCCTGAAAAATGCTTTCTTGCTTTTTGACCACTTATTGCTGTAAATAAATCTGCATTTACCTACCTAATCCAAAGCAAGATGTCCTTAAAGTCACAAATGACTGATACCCTCCTAGTGGATCAACTGAAACTGTGGACCTCCATGTCGCAACCAAATATTCAAATGCTTTCCAAGAAAAAGCAGACACAACAATATTATTAAAAGGTTACTTAACTTTAAAGTTAACAAATATTTTTCATTTTTTGAAATTATTTTAAGTACATAGTAGTTAGATTTTCACAAAGTAATGCACATTTTTAGGTATATCTAATTGAAGTTTCTTGAATGCAGTTTTATTTGATTATAGCTAAATTAATGCAGCTTTCCAACACGAAAAGTTTTCCCACTCCTAAAATAAACTGCAGTTGATTTATGGCTTTGTACAATTTTAATTTAATCTCCATTTTGAAGTAACCTTGCCATCAGGAAGAACTAATAAAATTAAATTCATTTTTGGTAACATTATAATATGGGTTTCTCTAGTATTTCTTCTTAATAGACATCTATCTCAACTAAACACATCCCTATTTTCCTGAATAGAAGACAGGAAAATTAAGGCAGAAATAGGTCCAGGGCAGCTGAGTAATCAAGAAAGGAGCAGAATGAAGGCCAAACTTAATAATGACCCAGTCTATATATTTGCTTTCAATGAGTTCTTATACAGAATGGGCTGTGGAAATGGGTGATTGTTTAAATATGCATGATACTTCGGAGAATACAGTTTTTCTTTTATCCCAGATACCTCAAACATTGTTTCTCATTTAGGCACAGTGGTTCTTAAATAAGGATGATTTTGCTTCCCAGGGGACATTTATAAATATCTGGGGACATTTTTAGTTGTCACCATTTGGGAGGTTTCTATTGGCATTTAGTGGGTTTAGAGGAGAGGGATACTGTTAATATTCTGCAATGCACTGGAGAGCTCTATAATTTAAAAAATGCCTATCTCAAAAAAATAAGAAGAAGAAGAAGAATCCAGCTCAAGATGTCAATAATTCTGAGGTTGAGAAACCCTGGGCTAGTAGATCTCGTAGATTTATGGCTGGTTCTGAAATAGGATTAATGGGGCCCTTCTCTCCAGGGTGGTAAAGTGTTAGGCCATCAACTCAAAACTGAGGAAGGCAGTGACGTGAGGGTCAGAGGATACCTCATCATCTTTGACGTTCTGCTAAAGCCCTAATACAATTGAGCCAATGGGGGTTTTACCCATTTTACCAGAGCCGTCACCTCTCTATCATCCTGTCTATTGTTTCCCATAGTCAGTCAAGTAAGTGCATTCTTACAACCTTACCCTCTGGGTTTGATTCAGTCATTGCTCATTTCACATATTTGATTAGTCTTTAAAGAAAAGCTGGATACATTGGAATAACTTTGAGTTAGGGTTAAGGAAGAGTCTTGCTAACATTAAATGATGAGTACTGACCTACCAAGGTTATATTTCAGACATTATGTTTTGCTGGTCTTTTTCAGCATTCTTTTATTTATTTAATCTTTCATTTATTTCTCAATGATTTTATACCACTGCCTATGAAATATTATTTTTTACTACAATGATGTTTATTTTATGTTTACATTTATTATTTGTATTGTCAAATACAATTTATTATTTTTATTGATGCTATTGGTGGTATATAGCGAAGGATACTCCTTCCTCCATTTCTATCAACTTTGGAATTCTGTTGTTATTTGCCATCATCTTGCTAATGAAGGATTATTCCAAGCTGTTAGTCTTCGTGCTGTGAGATTTGAGTCTTTAGATGGTCACTTGACATATTTGTCATTTCTCTCAATTACAAAAAAAAAAAATTGGATTGGCTGACCTGTGGGCCAAATCTGACAATCTAAGTAAATATTCCATAACAGTATTATTCAGAAAAAAAATTAAAGCCAGAAATTTCTAAAAAGAAAAAAAAAATTAGGAGCTTTTTTGACTTTTGTTCAGAAGACCCAGCCTCTTAAGTTACATTAGCCTTCACAACACCTTAGCTGTTTTGCCAGGTTCACTTCCTCTACAACTGGCTACAGAATGAATCTTGCTCATGTATAATATCTCTTCCTGATAAAAAAATTGCCTTCATTTTAGATTTTTCAACTGGGTTTTTTAATATTCAACACTCAAGAACAGAACCTGCAATTTGCAAATGTTCTCTACATATAACAACCAGTAAATTGAGCCTGAGGTTTGATGAAAATCATAAGGAGTGGAAATGGTTTTATTCTTCCAATTCAAAAAATATTAACATAGCAGATATTGAACAGTAAATTACAAAATATCAAAACACCTTCAAAATAAATATTTAACTATAATTTAATAATGTTAAAAATATTACATTGTAGTGTTACCAGATTATCACTAGATAAGTAGAAGTGTTCACTATGTGCTAAATATTAAATTACAGCTAGATTTCTTTCAAAGTCAAGAATGGGTTTTAAGACTTGATACCAACTTGGTCTTAAGAGGTCTTCCTGACTCTTTGCTTTTAGTCTCTTGCCCGCCTGACATTTATGTAATTTCTAAAGGACCTTTGTCATCCCTCATCCTAAATCATTTTATTAGCATACTTCAACACCATTAACCACTTATTTTTGCACGACTTTTTCCTTAGCTTCTATGTTTTTACACTCAGAATTTTCTTTCTGTTCCTCTGTTTTCTTCTCTTTGTCTTTTCAGGTTCATTCTTCTTTTCTCAGACATTTATTATAAAGCTGTCCAAGATTGAGTCCCAGGACCTCTTCTTTATTCAGAGCATTCTCCCTACATATACATAGGTTTTCATCCATAGTTTCTGGCTCATAATTTCCAAAGCTCTTGTTATAATCTCTTGTTATAATGTTGGAGTGCTTTAGGCCTCAAGAGAAGGCCTCAGGAAACAGAATCTCTCTCTCTCTATGATCTTCTGCTCTCCTTTCCCCTGTCCAAGGCAGGACTCTAATCTGATTGTAGGTCCTAACACCCCCATTTCAGAGAGGGTTTTTCCCCATACCCTGGAAGAAGGAATGCTGCACAGAGCGACCAGGGAGAATCTGAATACATAAGTCTTGCTGCGTTTAGATCAGGAGATTTTTGTCCAATCACATGTCCACACAGTTGTCAGTTATGCCTATGTATTGAAGCCTCCATTAAACACTCAAAAGGGCAGGGTACAGAGAGCCTCCAGATAACAGAACATGTGGAGGCTCCCAGAGGATGACACACCTGGGGAGGGCATGGAAGCTCTGCACCCCTTCCTTCATACCTTGTCCCACACATCTCTTCATCTGTATCCTTTGTAATATCCTTTAACTGATAAACATAAATAAGTGTTTCTCTGAGTTCTGTGAGCTGCTCCAGCAAATTAATTGAATCCAACAGGAGATTGTAGGAATCCCAACTTCTGGTAGGTCAGAAGTTTTGGGGACCCAGACTTGTGATTGGTGTCCGAAATAGGGAGTGGGCAGTTTTGGATACGGAGACCTTATCCTGTGAAATCTGATACTAACTCCAGCTAGCTAGTATTGGAATTGAATTAGTGGACACCCAGCTGGTATCCACTTCTTGGTATGTGGAGGAGAAAACCCACACTTAGTCACAGAAGTCTTCTTCTGTGTTGATGATTGTTGTGGTGTGAGAGCAGAGGAAAAATATAGTTTGAGTTTTCCCAAACACTTAGGTTGACGTTTTCTCCCATGTACTCAAAGATATCTCCAACTCCGCATATTCAGATCAAAACTGCTAACTGTTTTCATAGCCTCACCATTTTTTTATCTTTTGCTATCTCAGTAAATAACACTCATTTATCTAATTCCACAGCCCCCAAAATAGAAAATCCATATTAAACTCATCAAATCAGTCTTGTCAGTATTACCTCTTAATTATCTTTTGAATCTGTTCGCTTCTCTCCATCTCCATCACCACTTCCAAATTCCAAGCCACCATCACCTTTCAGCTCAACCACTGAAATACCCCTAGGAAGAGAAGCAATGAGTTGTAGGCCTGCCACTAACCCTTTCCTTCCCACTGGCTTACACTATATTCGTTGGATAGCTTCTTCTCACCTCCTCCAGTACCATCTCTCCCTAGCAACTGGTTCACCTCAATACCCTTGAAAACCCCGTAGTTTTTGTTTTTACTTCTTATGACAGTGAGTTTGCATACACTGTTCTGTTGGCCTGGAATGCTCTTTACTCCTGGTCTTTAACCTGGTTAACTTCTACTTCTCAGTTACTGTGATCCTTCTTCTGAGAGTCTTCCTGTTAATCTGCAGTTGGATTAAAATCCACTACTATAATTTTTCACAGAATCAGACACTTCTCTTTCCATCTTTATCACAATAATTAATTTGTGTAGTTGTTTGATATTCTCTGTCTCACCTTACTGGCATTATAAGGGTTAAGAAGGACAAAGGACTAAGTCTAGAATTTACCTGCCCCACATGTGCTCAATATATATTTGCTGAATGAATGAATAAAACTATGAGCCACTATTAGCATTTAATCTTTTTTGATGAACTATCTTTTATTTCATATAATTTTAATGTTAAGGTATATTAGAAATATTTAGAATAACTAAAATTATAACAGAGAGCTACAAATTATATAGTTACTCCATAAATGTTGAAACCCATGAAAATAATTGCCCAGAATCATCTCATCTATTAACATTCAATGATTGTTAATTGTTGAATTTTATTTTATATAACATTGAATAGTGGGGATTTTTACATAATATACTGATGTTGAACATAGTTATCAAAGACACATTCATAGTTGCTCAATGGAAGATGAAATATATATGTATATTTTTACATACTTTACACTTGTGCTAGTTTATACATGTAAATGTTTCAAGAAACCTGGAAATCACTGTTAGATCTGACTTTTTTTCCTTTCTTTCTCCATAACTTAACTGTTAAAAAAAATAGACACACCAACTGAACTAAATGATGTCACTTAGTTCAACATACAGCAAAAATATATTTACATTGTCTATTAAATTAATAGATGGTAATAACTTATTCTAATATTCATACTTGGTTCAAGGTAGCAAAATATTATTTTTTATATTAGAACTGTTGCAACATTTTTCAAGTTTCTCTTTGCTAAAATCAATTCTATGAAGGCATGTATACAAATTATGTCAACTGTGACATTTGATAAATCAACTTACCTCTTCATCCTTCCATTTCTTTATCTTCAAAATTAGAAATGTGATGATTTATAAGGTCAATCCAGCTCCTGCACTTAATTTCACAATTAATTGCTATTTAGGACTGATCTGATACAGAGGGAAAAAAATAGGTGTTCTCTTTATTAGTCTGAATTTATATTTTCTAAATGATTATTTGTGTAATCAGTTAAATAAGACAAAGGGTTCTGAAGTTACTAATTATTGAGAAAGGCTGTTGATATGCTTCCTATTAGAGCAGAGACATAGAACCAATTGTGATAGCAAATTTTCCAAGAAATCCTCCAATTAAAGATTCTATTTAATTTTCTTTAAACCAGTGTTTTCTAAAAGTATTTGTTCTTATGATCCCATTTTATATATCATAACACACATTATATAACATATAATGTAACATATAACATATATTATATAACATTATAACATTATATAACATTATGTATTACATAACAAATTTTATATTACACATATCACCAGTTGGGTAATGACAGCTTTGTCTTAGGACTACAACTCTTTGGTCTTTACACAGTTGAATTATACAACTTTCCTCAAATCTTCAAAAGCCTGGTTGTTTCAACAAGTCTAACCTGTGTCCGTGGGGCCGAGCATAAGCAGTTTCACAGCATGGCCATCTGTTCCAAAGTCTTGGTATAAAAATTTCCATTAATCTAATTCAGAAGCATTTTCCTTACAGCAAGTTAACAGACTGGAAATTCATAGTGAGTGAATTCAGGATAATTCTGCTTCACAGAACTGCTTTCTTTCCAGGGACACCGTGTAGGGGAGTGGGGAGTAGCATACACTATGTGTATTGGTCATCTCTACCTTACTTTCTGCAATGAGATTTATGGAGGCCAAATATTTATATCATTGATAATGTTGCTTGCAGTTACAAATAGTCCCAATACCAAAAGAGGGATCAAAATAGTTTTTATCCCCAAATCCTGCTTCTGCACAGTTCGGAGACTAACACTGAAGTAAAACTCTGCAGAAAAGAAAATCTATGCTTTTATGTTTCATATAGGTAATAATTTCTCAATTTTTACTGGGCATTTTCTGCTCTATAAATTGGATTTTAATGTACTTTGTAAAATTTAAAATGCAGTGGTATTTTTATTTTAAATCAATTTGAATTTTTCTGTATCCGCAAGTACTTATTAATACATTTTAGTCACACACAGTGTAATTTTAAAAGTACAACATTTAAAATCAATGCTGCCAATCTATTCTAATAAATTTTATTGTCTAAAGCTAAAATTGCACATTTTGTTTTAAAAAGGAAAAAGAAAAATATCAACCTTCTGAATTTTGTGGTAGCCACTAATTAATTTTCATTTTAATGTATTGCTGGCCCACACTGTGGACATGATAATGCTATTGCTATCATGGACATGTTCCATAGACTCCGTGTCTTGCTTTTTCTTTATTCTCCATGTTAGGTGATTTTATTTGGGATTTTATTTAATATGCACACCTTAAGCTGGCTAATAGTTACTGAAAACTTCTTGATCAGCCTATTGGCAGCAAATTTTACTAAGCTCATCTAATACAAGGGAGGGTGGTAGCTACTTGCATATAGGAGAAAATATCAGAAAGGGTAGTGAATATATTTGACTTTTTAATAATTAAAGAAGCCAGAATCTATAGAGTTGAGTGTATTCGAAATATCTCTGAAAGACTATGAGATATTCAAAGGCTTTATTGTATCCTCATTTTCCATTACAATGTCTGATGCTTTCTAGGCGCTCAATAATTGTGTGTTGACTGAATGTGGAATCCCACAGGCATTTGAGCTTGAGCCAGGCACCATTCTGAGAGTCAATATACCAGAAAACCACAGGCACACCTGCAGCCACTGTGCATGTCTGAGAGTGATAGAGGAGACCAGGTGCTTCCACACACCCCTGGGAAGGTCCTCGCTGCCCTGCTCTGGCCTGCTGTTGAGACTGAGACATGAGCAGACAACATCATCCACACTTTCTCACCTATGCCGCCTGCCTAGGTGAGGGCCCACCCTTTTTGGTCACAGGTCCAAGGCACCATTTTGGGAGTTTGACATTGGGCTTCAGGCCACCCTCAGGCTGTTTGGGCTTAATGTGGCTGCAGCCCCCACCTGGATGGGGAGGGGCAGGGAAACCAAGCTTTCCAGAACACATCTGGGAAAATGCCTACCATGCTGCAACCAGCTGCCATGGGACTGGGTCTCGAGTGAACTGCACTCCCCACAGTTTCCTGCCAGCACAGCCTGCCTGAGAAGGCCCTGTCCTCTCTAGTTACAGGCCCAGGATGCCATTTTGGGAGGTTAAAGCTGGGGAGTGCCCCATTCACAAGCTCAGTTCAGGCTGACGAAGCTGCAGCCCTGCCCAACTGAGGAGGCACAGGGAAGCCCAAGCTCTAATACGCATGCTTATTACAATTTCCACCACCCAGCTATGGCCTCCTGTGAGACTGAGATGTGATAGACAGCACTCCCTATAGTTTCTTACCAATGCCACTTGTCTGAAAGGGGCCCTACTCTCTTTGATTTCAAGTCCACATCCAGTGTCATTTTGAGAGTTTAACACCAGGCCATAGCCTGCCCTTGGGCCAAGTTCAAGGTGATGTGACTGCAGACACTACCTGGCCAGGAAGGGACAGTGGAGACCAAGTTCTCCCAAGCCTGCTTAGGACAACACTCATCCCCCTGTTACAGGAAGCTGTGGGACTAGGGACTAGACTGCACGATCCATTGCAACCCCCAGTAACATCAACATGGACCACTTTGGTCCTAGTGGATGGCTCCATCGACACTACTGCTACTTCCCACATCACACCACTTTATCAGGCACCTGAGAATCCACCCATACACCCAGATCACCGCTCCAACTACTCGCTTGTGAGCAAACCAACGGAAAGCCCAAGAATTGCCCCCCTCCAGGACACACTAATGCTGCTGCCAGTGTAAACTTCTCTGAGCCTAAAATCAGGCATACTCAGCTGACCACTTCCACCATTGGAGCCCAAATACTGATTTGGCTGGCATTCAAGCCCCAGGGAAATTTACCACAGCCTCAACTAATAAATGTTCCCTAAGCCACAAAAGAAATCAAAGTTACCACTGACCCTGTGTGCTGTCTAAGAAATCATACAAAGATTAAAGTACTGCAGGCAGCCAAAATCAAAGCCAAAATGTCCCACTCAATCAAAAACATGTATATACTTTAAGGAAAATATTCTGTCCTTCAAAAGCAGTTTCAAAAATTTAGAAGTGATATCTGCTACATCAGATGTGCAGATATAAATGGAAGGACACAGGAAACATGAAAAAGCAAAGAAATATGCCGTCAAAGGATAACAACAATTGTCCAGCAGTGGATCCTAATCAAAAAGAATCCCTCATAATGACAATATTTTGATACGAAGTTCAAAATACTGCCTAAGAAACTCAAGGAGATGAAAGAAAAATTTGAAAACCAAATACAAAGAAATAAGAAAATCAATTCAAGATATGAATGAGAAATTCCAAGAAAAGAAAGAATCTCAGAATGTGAAGACAGATTTTTAAAAATAATCTATTAAAGTAAAAAAGAATGAGCAAAGCTCAGAATGACTAAAGTCAGAGCGAAAGAAAAAAATTTTAAATTAGCAAAAGAAAAGCATTACTCTTCAAGTAGTGAGACAGAAGCAACTTTCAAACTCATCCTATGAGGCCAGTATTATCCTGACACCAAAACCAGAAAAGATACAATGGAAATAGAAAACTACAATGTTTCTGATGAACAAGGATATGAAAATCCTCAACAAAATACAAGCAAACTGAATTCAAAAAACAAATTAAAAAGATAATTCATCATGATCAAATGGGATTCATCCCAAGGATACAAGTATAGTTCAACATATGCAAATAGTAAATGTGATACATCACATCAACAAAATAAAACAAAAAAATAAGATAATTTCAATTAATGCCAAAAAAGTATTCAATAAAATTTAACATCCTTTCATGATTAAAAATTCTCAACAAATAGGTATAGAAGAAATCTACCTCAATGAAATAAAATATAAGACAAACCATAGCTAGTATCATACTGAATGGGAAAAAAAAACCTGAAAGCCTTTCCCTTAAGATCTGGAACAAGACAAGGGTGCCCATTTTCACCACTTTTATTCAGCATAGTGCTTGAAGTCCTATCCAGAGCAATTAGACAAGAGAAAGAAATAAAGGACATCAAAACTGGAAATGAAGAAGTCAAATTATCTTTGTTTGCAGATGATATGATCTTATATTTAAAGTAACATAAAGATGTCACCAAAAAACCATTAGAACTGATAAACAAATACGGTATAGTTGCAGGATACAAAATCAAAATACAAAAATCAGTATCATTTCTATATGCCATCAGTAAACACTCTGAAAAAAAGAAACCAAGAAAGTAATCTCATTTACAATAGCTACAAATAAAATAAAATACCTAGAAATAAACTTAACCAAAGAAGTGAAAGATCTTTACAATGAACACATGTGAATACAATGTGAAAGCAATTGAAAAGTACACAAAAAAATGGAAAGATATTCCATGCTCATGGATTGGAAGAATTAATATTATTGGTGTTGATATTACCCAAAGCAATCTATAAATTCAATGCAATCCCTATTGAAATATCAATGACATGCTTCACAGAAATAGAAAAAATAATCCTAAAATTTAACTGGAACCATAAAAGACCCAGAATAGCCAAAGCCATCCTGGGCAAAAAGAATAAGACTGGAGGCATCACATTGCCTGCTTTCAAATTATACTACAAAGTTATAATAACCAAAACAGCATGATACTGGCATAAAAACAGACAAGTAGACCAATGGAACAGAATAAATGACCCAGAAATATATCCATGCATTTACGGTCAATTCATTTTCAACAAAATGCTAAGAACATACATTGGGGGATAGGCCAGTCTTATCAATAAATGATACTGGTAAAACTGAATGTCTGTATGCAAAAAAATGAAACTAGACCCATATATCTCAACATATACAAAAACAAACCAAAATGGCTTTAATACCTGAATCTAAGACCTGAAAATATGAAACTACTAAAAAAAATATTGAGGAAACACTCCAGGACATTAGTCTGGGCAAGGATTTCTTGTGTAAGACCTCAAAAGCACAGTCAACCAAAGCAAAGATGGACAAATGGATCACTTCAAGCTAAAAAGATTCTGCACAGTAAAGGAAACAATCAAGAAAGTGAAGAGAAAATCTACAGAATTGGATAAAATATTTGCAAAATATTCATCTGACAAGGGATTCATAATCAGAATATATGAGGAGGTCAAACAACTCGATAGCAAAAAAAGTCATCCAATTAAAAATGGGCAAAAATCTGAATAGATATTTTTCAAAAGAAGACATACAAATGACCAACAGGCTCATAAAAAAAATGCTCAACATCACTAATCAACAGAGAAATACAAATCAAAACTATAATGAGATATCATCTCACCCCAATTTAAATGGCTTTTATCCAAATGACAAGCAATAACAAATGCTGGTGAGGTTGTGGAGAAAGGAGAACCTTCATTCACCATTGATGGGAGTGGAAATTAGTACAGCCACAACAGAGAACAGCATGGAGATTCCTCAAAAAAATAAAAACTGACATATGATACAGAACTCACACCAAAAGAAAGGAAATCAGTATGTTGAAGAGATACGTGCACTCCCATGTTTATGGTAGCACTTTCACAACAGCCATGATATGGAATCAATCTAAGTGTCCATCAGTGGATGAATGGATAAAGAAAACATTGTGTGTGTGTGTGTGCATGTGTTCACACACACACATACACACAATGGAACGTTATTCAGCAATAAAAAGAATGAAACTCTGTAATTTGCAACAACCTGAATGAAACTGGAGGACATTATATTAAGTGAAATAAGCCAGACACAGACAGACAAAGAATGCATATTCTTACCCATGTGCGTGAGATAAAAAAAATTAAACTCATGAAGATAGAAAACAGAATGATGGTTACCATAGGCTGAAAAGGATGGTAGGAAGGGGAGAATAAAGTACACATGTTTAGTGGATACAAAAATACAGTGACATAGAATAAAAAAGATCTAGTGCTTGGCAACTTCATAGGATAACTATAGTCAACAATAATTTATTGTATATTTTATAATAACTAAAAGAGTAGAATTGAATGTTCCTAACACAACAAAATGACAAATGTTTGAGGTGATTTAAAAAAAAATAAATCCTCAAGTGTTTCATATAATCATCAACAGTCAACCATTTTTCTAAGAACTATGATTAATAAATTTTTCTTATAAAACATTTAAAAAGAAAAGTAGAGCACCCCCAAATGACCCTTATGTAAAATAAAAGTAACAATGTGAGTCAAAACACAGAAACACTAGTATGGCTTAAATGTCTCCTCCTAAATACATTTTGAAATTTAATTATCATTTTAACAGTATTAATAGATGAGACCTTCAGGAGGTCTCATCTACTAATTAGGTTACAAGGGGTAATGCCATTATTGTGGGAGTAGATTAGTTATCTCAGAACGGGCTCTCAATAAAAAGATAACTTTGGTCCCAGTTTTCTCTCTGTCTCACATACTTGCTCACCTTTTAATGCCTTCTGCCATGGGATGACCCATGCCAGATGCCAATGCCATCTTGAATTTCCCAGGCTTCAGAACCATGAGCCAAAAGAAATGCTGTTTTTTATGAATTATGCAATCTGTGGTATTCTGTAATAGCAGTGGAAAATAGGCTAAAACAGACGCTCTGGCCAATGTTGAAACAACAAAGACCTCTGGCTGTTTGCCCACCAGCATAAAAACTGTCTTGTGAGAATTAATAAGGTATACCTGGGAGCAGTTGAGAGGTAAGCAGGTTGTCCTGCTCTCAGAAACTCACATTTTCATACTTATCAGTCTTGCACTGGTGTGCCCTCGTTTGTATGCAGTATAATAATTATAACAAATTGTACTATTTTCCTGATACGGTAAATCACAAAATAATAAAGGGTAAGAATTTAGCTGTAATAGAAAGGGTAAACCTCATAAAAGCATACATGAAACCACGGCCAAATCTAGGGAAACATAATTAAAATAGATTAAAAATTAAAATAGATTAAAATAGGATTAAAAATAAAACAAGTAAAAGACAAGTATAATCTTGAAATAAATAGCAGTTGTAGAGATGAGATTAAAAGATTGAGTCACAAGAACTTGCGCTGAGCAAAACAAAATAAATTTGGAATTGAATTCAGCTAAAATTAAATAAGTAAATTAGTAAACTAGATTAAGAATAGACACACAACTACAATTTAAAGGGGTGAGACAAGTGGTTCTTTACTGTTCTTTTTTTCTAGAAAGTCAATACATAAAGTAAAATTAAAAAATATTCCATTGACTACAAGTTTGCCTAAATGGTTTTTTTCATCCAAAAACTTATATTAACTGAAAAATCTTAACAAAAAAGAAAAGGATAAATAAGCAATATATGTGTATGTTCCTGCAGGAAGTAGGGGTAGGTGGAAGATTAAGCTCCTCCTCTACCCTGCTGAAACCACAGGGAGAGAGGTGCATTCTTTCCATAGGTGTTTAGCTGCAATAGGGCAGGTATTACAAAAAACATTTTCTGTTTTTAGGCCATCCTTTTCCTGATTCCTTGGGGAAACACGCCTTTTCTTAGAGCGTTTTTTCCCTGTATCTATTGGCAGTTCCAGTATGGAGGCTTCTATGGTGCCCTGTCTAGGTTACCCGGGGGGGAAATAAAGAAACCAGGGAACTCACTGCCCTGCCAGATTTCAAATCTCAAGGTCCCTAGGTTGTCTGACTTTCCACCTTTCAAATTCTTCCTATGTTTGTTGTTGTGCTATGCACAATATTACTTAGTCATAAGAGGGGAGACCTGAGAAGAATTGAATTACTTCTTCTTAGTGGAACTGTATGCTAGTATCAATTTTTCAGAATTTTTAAATTATATTAAAGAACTCTTTTTTTTTAACTTTCAAAAACTTTTATTTATTTATTTATTTTATTTATTAAAGAACTCTTAAAATGAGAAGCCTATAGACATGGAGGTGCTAACTCCCTGTCTTGCTTTCAGGGTGGGTGCTTCTTTATCCTTTAAATTTTTTTTCTTAACCCTACCAAAACCTTCATAACATTGAATTACCCCAGTTGAGTGTGTCATCTGTTTTATGAAAGGCCTTTTTCTGACACAACTACATTCCCTAAATAACTTCTATTTCAGGGACTTTCCACACTTTGCAAAATGGAAACTGTCCAAAGTTAGCTACTAACAAGCATTGTAGAATAACAAGCATTTTGTCACAATTGGTATTGAGTCAAGTGCAAGAAAAATTACAAAGTAAGCAGAGTTGGATTAGAGTGCCATGTGTAAAGTCAGCATGAGCCTTGAAGTCAGAGAAGTCTGAATAATATCTTTAGCATACATTAGCTAAGTAATGTACAAATGGCTAAATAATGGACAGTTAATGTAACTTACCTGAGCCTTAAGATTTGGGAATTTGTAAACCAATTTATTTCATCTATAATTTCCTTTTTATGTAAGCAAAATCGTGATGGATGATAAACCTATATCTAAATACATCTAAAAAGTATCTTTCAATAAGTATAAAATAAAACTTTATTTCTTAATTGTACATAATATAATTGTGCATTTATAAACAAAGTCATCTTAGATATGAAGTGTAATCACTTCTTCACTGATAGGATTGCTTATGTCCCTCCATACCAGATACCTTGTCCTTGGAAAGTGTTGTTTGCCTTCCAGTAGTTTTATTATCTGATATCCAGGTTGATGTACTGCTTTTTAAACTATGTTAATGTTGTTGATTCTGTCATGGTTGAGTTAATTTTCCTCTTGGTTACTTTTCCTGCTGGTTTGTATGAGAGACTTTGCCTTCCCATATTAGGCTGATTCGATTGGTTGGATTCTCAGGATATGGTCATTGCATATAATTTTATTGATCATTGCTACAAACTGAAGTCCATTCAAAAGAAAGTTAAAAATGTGCCTTAATAGTCAATGTGATGAAAAGGGAAAGTGGGGAACGGGGGAGAGAGAGAGAGACTGTTACACTGATGAAGTGAGATATTGATCCCAGATCCAGACCTAGATATTAATTTCCTTAGACCCAGGAAGAAGACGCAAGGTTAAGTTACTGAAAATTTTTGCATTAACAGAATCATGGGATTGTTTATTTTGTCTCCTCTTGTTAGCAAAAATTGGTCCTGAATATGGGACAAGGGTTTCCCAATCCTCATTGTCAATTAAAGGATTTCGAAATATTTTTCATAGTTTTATAGAGAATTGACCTAGCTGACAAAGAAGTGATCCTTATGCTAAAATTCTTTGGTTGAGTGAAGACAGAGCCTTTTGAGAGCTAGATTTCTTTTTCATGAAGGTAAGGACATGTGCGTGTCAGGTGATTTCAGTTCCCAAGACATGAGAAAAGTCTGTTTAGTCACTCAGCAATCAGTCACTGAGTATCTATGTGCAGTGTGACATGCAAGGCACTGAGTACTACACATCTGAATGTAAATAATATAAGGTTGTTGCCCTCAAGTAGATAATGCAGAAATATTAACAGTTACAATATAATGATATAAGTTACTAGGTTCAGTTGCAAGTGATAAAAACAGATTCCAAGGGCTTAGATAAAGAAACCATCGAAATAAGATTTCTTTTTCTCACTAATCTAGAGGCAAATAGCTGGTTCAATTACTCAGTGCTGCTGTCAAGGACCTGTGTTTTTTTTATGCTTCAAAATACTTAGTATGTTCTCTTCCTAATTCTAACCTTACAGTCATAGGATGGCTGTTGTTCTAACTAGAATCAATTATCCACAAAGGGAAAAATATGGTAGAGGGAAAAAAGGGAGGAGTGGGACCAACCTAAATCAGAAAGACTTCCGGTGTCACTGCCAGCCTATCTCTTGTTTGGCAAGAGCTGGATGGCATGCTCCTCTGTTTTTAAGGAAAAAGATTATTTAACTGAACATATTAGCACAACTCAAACTCTGGGAAATTCATTAGAAGGAAGGATGTGGACAGAATATGGAGTAGGCAACTGGCTGTGGACACTAAAATAAAAAAATAAGGTTATAAGACAGGAATGTACCAACTGTGACTGCAAAGCCCTCAGAGACTGAATGTCTTCTAAATATTCCCTAAGGTGGTCCTTGATTTTATTTACTTCTTGTTGCACATTAATGTAATTTGGAATTGCATTATTGTTTATACTATTATCCTATGTATTGATCCCACTTTAGATGACCCTATTCAGATCTCATAATTTTGTAAGTTTTCATCACTGCTTCAAATGTAACTGTCTTTCTATGAATGCTTAGCTTTTAGTTGATTTGCTGTAACACAGACTTGATTGGCAAACTTTCTACCATTTAACAAAGGCATGTTTAAATAACACTAAGGAGAATTTTTGCACATTTAAGTAGAACCTATTCATCTCCACTTGTCTAATATATGGAAAACCCGTTTGATTATCTGGTGTGTCCGGCAGCTTGCCCTTAGCTGCCATTGCCTACGCCCAACATTTCCCGAACACAACTACTCAAGCGTTCACATCACTAATGACAGAACAGATTCTCAGAGCAGCTGAGATCCAGATGGTGGCTAGGTATGCATTAAGATAGACCAAAGAATTAGCTGAAGATGCTGTTTTGAAAAAAAAAAAGGGTGGGAGAGAATTCAGCTATAAATCATTAAGAAGCCTCATCAAGATGCCCTTTCATCTCTAACTCTGTTGTAAATACATGTTAGCCATCTGCCAGTAGGCATTGTCATTTTATGTAGCATTATACAACAAATTATTGAATTGACAGCTAATTCTATACCACTGCCTGCCTCCAAACAGGAACAGAATCATGAAACCCCATTTTAGTGTCTGGGACTATTCAGATAAGGAGGGTTTTGTCAGCTCCCTCATAATAAATCTGACTTCCTGCCACAGTGGTTGGATCTGTGCTATCTGTAAAACAAAGACACTCAGGCATATGTGATCATGTTTGTCATAGATCTTTTCAAAGATTAATATTTATAATTATCTTCAATATTTTACATTTTCTAATTAATTTGAATACACACATATACATACATTTCTAGAACTTCTAAAATTATGTTGTAGAAAGTGCTCTGTAAAATAAGGCATAGACGCCCTTTGCATTTATAGGCAATTAAAATATTCAGAGTTATTTTTAACCAATCATTCAGCAAGAATGTATCCAGGACCTGCAGGACCTGTACTAGGAGATGAGTCATTGTCCGCCATCAAAAAGTTTGCTATGATACAAACATTTTGCATTTGATGGCTTTATCAGACAGGACTGATGATCTGCTGCATTAATTGAAATCTACTTACAGTATGTGAACCAAATAAGGAATTCTTTTTATCTGATAGCATGAAATCCTTGATAGACCAGAGCTGGGTCATCAGCTCAACAATATCCTGAGTGTCCTAGATGCCTGTCTTTCTGATGCACCATCCTTAGCACACAGCTCTCCTGCCTGTGGTAGTCTCATGACCACAAGATGACTGCCCCACCACTAGCTCCTGTGTGCACTGCTGGAGGTAGAAAGATGTATCAAGAAGGCCCTAATGGCTCCTTTATCAGGAGAGGAATACCAGCACTTGAACCCCCATCTTATTTGGAAGGGGTAACTAGAAGTGTAGTTTTATTTTGTTTTACCTGGTCACAAACTGTGAATAAAAGGTTCTATTTAGATTTTTCATAAGCAAAATAGAAAGAATGAATATTGAGATTTCAACTAGCAATCTGTCAGAATGATTTTTTAGTTAGTTTAATGATCAAATTGACTTTTATCAGTGATTCCTGTGTCAGGTAGCATCCTATCTATATGATAGAAAAGTGCTCCCATGAGCCAAGCCGAGGAGGTGGGCTTTATAGGTAGAAAAGGCTGAAAAAAGCAGAAAGAAATGAATTGATCATTTCAAAATGACTTTCCTTATAGGGTATAAGGGGAGAGGATTTTCTTATCATGCTGGCTCAGTTTAACTGGACCTCTTCTGATTGACTGCTGTGAATTTCCTGTTTTTTTAGAAATTGTCTCATTTCAAAGTTCAGTTTGATTGCATGGCACCTAGCATGAGTGACTCCATTCTTGTTTGGTTTGGTCTGACCTGTTGGGGCCTCGTGCAGGAACTCAGCTAAACGCAATGGCCTCCCATAAATTTTATTTAGTATCCTACATTCTTTCCCCAAAATACATAAACCATTTTGATTAATTTTGTTGACTCACAAAATTCCCCTATTAAAAATCCAATAATTAATGATACATTTCTAAGAAGGTAATGGTTTTACATTTGAAAATGGGATTACTGAATAAATATAAACTCTTCAGAGATTATAGTCTTAAAACAATAGCAATTTTTTAGTGAATGTTTTACCAAATGACCTGCTTAATAATTCTTCCAAAAAGTAAAATGCAATAACATAACCGGAAAAAGTATAATAACAAGTATACAGTACAAGATGTAACAAGATGTAATACTAAATAACCTCATATATCAATATTTATTTTATCATTACCCGTGTAGGAGAATTTTTCTTCCTGGACTAGAGAAATCATCTTTTCATTTATGGGTATTTAAATATTATATAAAATGTATTTTATTTTGTATTCCATAAAACTTTGGTGGAAAAACTCCAATTTTAATCCTCCTGCAGTTCAATTACAAAAATGATATCTGTAGCTGCATTAACCATAAGATTACTTTTTCTGACTGAATTACTTTCTTATTTACACTGGAAGGTTCTTCCAAAATTGGATAGCTATAAGAAGCAAACATTTCAGCTTGCTTAACTTTCTTGTGAGGCAGATGAACTAACTTCAACATTGGTTCATTCCCATCATTAATATCTTCTTTACAAGAAGCTATACGGAAAAGGTGATTTTTAAAAGATGGAAAAATATAGCAGTCTCAGTCCCAAAGATTAGTTATTGACTTTTTTAGCAAAACAAAGCAAGCAAAACAGTTGTGCAGTCTCCAGAAAGAGTATCCCCCACTTTATTTGCAAACTTGCAGAATAACAGACCAAAAATAAAGAAAAATAAAATATAGGAAGAAAGGATTGGGCCAATTCAAGAGCTGTAGATTATAGTGGGAAAGAGTTTCTTTATAGAGCAAAAGTAGCTGGGTAACTTCACCACAAAGGTGGGAAGTCTGATAAGTCTGTCTAACATGAACTTAATAGTTACTATAAATCAGCGACTCTTCAATTTCTCATTCTTCTTATTATGGTTTACCCTGTTACCCTGTTCATTCTCTTGAGTTTTATATAGGGTGCATATAATTTGCTTTTTAATATGTGGAGAGGACTGGACATCAATTGAAAATGTGAATTATGTACTGGATACAATAAAATGAGTTCAGTAGCTTGTCTTCCTTGGGAGGGAACAAGTGTGTTCTCTTTACGGGAGAAGGTTATGTATAGATATTACTTAGCTAATATGTCGCACCCAAGTACTGACCTTCATATGCAAGAGAGGAAATAAACATTCTAAATAAGCACAAGCAGCTCCAGAATCCCTGCTACAATGGAGAATCCGGCAGAGACTATGTGGATCAAAGAAAAGACTGAGCAATAGTTGGACATATACAAATAAGCCCAAGAAAGAGAAGGAATAGTCTGATTTCATGGATCAGAACACTTACTTTGTGGAGAGTGAAAAAATTAGCTTGAAAGGTTGCAGTATCAGAGGGAAGATACTTCCTCTGGGGTAGAGAGAAGTAACTTTTAAGGAAATATATTTTTGTTTATTTTGGGACTTAAGAGAAGACCTCTAACTATGCGTGAACCTCACCATATTCTACACAATGTGGGAATGTTCAAGTAAAAAAAAATATATAAATTAGTTTGAGCCAAAATATGACTTCTTATAAGAAGGAAAAGGAAAATTGGGTAGCATCTATCTAGTTGAAAAGAAAAGAAAACTGCTTTCAAATAAATATGTATTAAGGATACAAGGAGTGAGAATTCTTGGTTTTTCAAGGAGTTAAATGAAATTGGGAAAGTCAGAAGGGATAGATAAAGAGAATATTAGGCTCAGAATTGAAGGACCATGTTAAAAATTATGAATTTTATCCTAAAAGAATTGGGAAGCCATTGATGTATTTAAGCAATGCATTAATACAGGGATTTGAACCCTATAGCCCAATGGCTAAATCCAGCCTGCCACTCATTTTTATAACTACTAAAGTCTTATTGGAACACAGCATACTTATTCATTTACATATTGTCATGGCTGTTTTTGTGCTGCAACAGCAGAGTTTGGTAGTTGGGAGAGAGATCATATGGCCTGCAAAGCCCAAAATATTTACTACCTAACTCTTTAGAGAAAGTTTGCATCCCTTGGATTAACATATATCCATTTGGAAAAGATCATTCTGTTTGAAATATAAAGAATCAATCACTGCTGGGGAGGCAAGAGGTTAGGCATAGGGAACATTTAGGAGACTGAAGTAGGGAAGGGATGATAAAGAACTGAAGTAGGTTAGTAGTAATAGACATGGAATGGAAAAGAGGTGAAATTAAAATTAAAATTAACACATTGAGATATTTAAAAATAATTACAAGAAAGTTAGCAAGAACTTAGAATGCAAATAAATTCACATTATGAAAATCAATGTTTTGCATCAAAAATACTTATTGAAACCCCATAATGTTGGATAAATGGCTTTATTAAATACAGGTCTCGTGAAGTGTCCATTAGATTACCAGGTGCATTCATTAGTAGTTGTGTTTTATGTTCTAGTATATGACTGATGATTCGTTTTAAATTTGTTAAGTGGGTAGATCTCATGTAAAGTGTTCTTACCACAGTATGACAAGAGAACCTGGGCCTTCTAACTGGATTTCTGGCAAAATCAAGATTGTGGCACTGGAGGCTCAAATTCAGTGACTCAGAGTTCCTTTGCATATGAAATAATTAATAACAAGTTTGGATTTATGTTAAGCTAGTTTTTTATAAAAGAAAGATATCTATTTTGTTAATAGCAATAATCTGAATATGTGGTTCTTTTAAACATTAAGTTCTTTCACATTCATTAATTTTATTTTCATTGCTTTTATGTCTAATTAATATAAATATTAGTTTGTATCTGTGACTAACAGTACTTTTGTTTTGAATAGAACATATTTTTTAAGCCAAAGAAATAACATATTTGGAGATGGTTTTGATTTTAGTGATTGAAATAACTTAGCGTGAATTGAGTGTCTCACGTTGTTTGAGTAGAACTCTGGGTTATTTTGGAGCCAAGCTAAACTACAAATGTTTCTCCATTTGAGAGTTGTTCTCATAAAGTGTCCATTAGGTTGCTAATTTTTTATGATGCAAAACAATAGTGTTAAATAAGCATATTTCTTATCCACTTAATATTAATACTTCTAATTTATAGTAGATGATTCAGAAGAAGATTTTATTGCAACATTTACTATAATAAATATAAAATAAAATATCAATTCTAAGAAGTAAAAACATATGTGCAGAGAAATTATATTTGATGTAAAGGATAAATTTTTTTTAGAGGTGGGAAAATAAAAACTGCATCTAGGGTTTTATTTGTTATGACTCACAACCCATCTCTTAATTTCTCTTAGTCAAAGCAGTTCTATTTATAAAGTGAAAATTATTAAATAAATAAATAAATGGAAGACAAAGGAGGTGGTACTCTCTTTCTATGATCCTGTTTAACATCTACATTAATGATGAACATCTCCACTTTTATCTGTTTTATATAAAGGAGTTCTCCATAAAATTCATTCATCAAACAAATATTTTTTGACCTTTTACTATGGTGCCAGATCTTGTCTCTTGATTTTGTTCAAAAACCACTAACCATATCATAGTATCAATAGATTATTTCTCTTATAAATCATTTTTAAAAGTTCTTTTACCATTCATTTATTCATTTATTTAACACTTCTTGAGCTGCTACAATGACAGAGATTATCTGGTATTTTCTGTGTTCAATCAGTCCTCAATCCTACTTAATTGTCTTCTCCCTTCCCTAGTAAAGATATTTAAACTTTTTTTTTTCTATTTTACAATCAGTTCCTTGAATCCTAACAAATAGAATCTTCCACCACCTATTCTATGCATATTCATTCTCTCTCTCTCTCTTTTTTTTTTTTTGTGCTTTTCATTTTTAAGTAGTCTTAGGCATAGGGAAAAAATTTTCAAAAACAATGGAGATAATTCTCACATGTCCTTAGAGCATCCTAGTGGTAATATCTTACATAACCATACAACAATTATCAGAACCAGGAAATTATTAGATTGGTACAAAAGTAATTACAGTTTTAGCATTGTTGAAATTTGCCATTTGATATTGGAATACATTCTTGAATAAATGTGGTTATGTTATAGATCATTTTATCACCCCCACCCAGGGTCACCAGCTATAAATTGGCCAGGCATGGTGGCTCACGCCTGTAGTCCTAACACTCTGGGAGGCCGAGGCAGGTGGATTGTTTGAGCTCAGGAGTTCGAGACCAGCCTGAGCAAGAGCGAGACCCCGTCTCAAATTAAAAAAAAAAAAATAGCTCATTTTAATTCTCATTTCTCACTTTTTGTTTATTTGCTAATTATTTATTACTTGCTGGGGTTTTTTATATTTATTTTAGACTATGGAAATGATGTTAGACAAAAAGCAAATTCGAGTGATTTTCTTATTCGAGTTCAAAATGGATCATAAAGCAGCAGAGACAACTCACAACATCAACAATGCATTTGGCCCAGGAACTGCCAACCTACACTGCAATGGTGGTTCAAGAAGTTTTGCAAAGGAGATGAAAGCCTTGTAGATCTGGAGCATAGTGGCTGGCCATCAGAAGTTGACAATGGCTAACTGGGAGCCATCATGGAAGCTGACCAAAAATAAAAAAAAACACAAAACAAAAAAAACATCATTTTGAAGTGTCATCTTCTCCTATTGTACACAACAAATACAAACCATTTCTTGATCAGATTTTTGTGGATTTTAAGCCATGACCAGCTCAGTGGTGGGACTGAGACAAAGCTCCAAAGCACTTCCCAAAGTCAAACTTGCACCAAAAGAAGGTCATGGTCACTGTTTGGTGGTCTGCTGCAGGTCTGATCCACTACAGCTTTCTGAATCCTGGCAAAACCACTACATCTGAGAAGTATGCTCAGCAAATCCATGAGATGCACTGAAAACTGCAACACCTGCAGCTGGCATTGGTCAACAGAAAGGGCCCCATTCTTTTCCATGACAATGCCCTACTGCACGTCGCACAACCAAGGCTTCAAAAGTTGAACGAATTAGGCTACAAAGTTTGTCTCATCTGCCATGTTCACCTGACCTCTCACCAACCGACAACCACTTCTTCAAACATCTCAATAAATTTTTGCAGGGAAACCAGCAGGATGCAGAAAATGCTTTCCAAGAGTTCCTCGAAGCATGGATTGTTATGCTACAGGCATAAACAAACGTGTATATAAGCAAAAATGTGTTGATTGTAATGGTTCTCATTTTGATTAATAAAAATGTGTTTGAGCCTAGTTATAATGATTTAAAATACTATTTTCAAAGACAGTGCCCTTTCTGCATTGATTTAAGTGAGCCTATCTTATCTCGATTTAGATGACAGTTCCTCCCTAAACAAGAGCTTTGCCCTGAAACCTACCCTTAATATCAGCATGTTCAGTGAATACCTGTCAATAACCACAGTGCCTCTGAGCAAGCCTGGCCTCCCAAGCAAATCTTACTTCTCAGCAATGTTTCTGCAGCTTGAGCCCAGATCTATCTAAGTATCTGAATATGCTTGCTGCTCACCAGGCTTGATTTCAGCTCCTGTTATTTTTCTGTTTTGCTTGCATAGGCTTTCCATTCCTAGTGGATTTCTAAACGAGTTCTATCTACAATGAAATGAGAAAATCACTCTCCTAATCACTGGCAAAAAATAAAGAAAAGAAAACTTTCAAAATAACTAGGAATCAAACTTTATGTTTTATCTTCCCAACCTTCCTCAACCAAGGTGACATGAGGGAGTAATTTTAAAGCTGAATTAGTTGCAACTATGAGCAAAAACAGATACTTGAGAGAAAATCCCTGGTAACCACAGAGAGTCACCGGAAGCAGGGCATCCTTGGTGGAGAGAGCTGTGAGGACCCTTTAGGCACAGATATTCTGTTAATAGGGACACCAAGGGCAGCTCTGAAATAAAAATCATGATAATGAGACACATGATGACTCAGGTGAATCAGAGGGCATATCAGCTCATTGATGAAACTCCTTTCCCATAGAATGAAACTCTATTTCCTATAGAATACCATCAACTCCTCGCCTAACATTTGTTTCTTTCCTGAGTTTCTGTAGGAGAAAAGTAGGACGTCTACCACCTAGGATCCAGATAAATTGCCTCTTGGAAGGTTCTGAGTGAATAAGAGAATGAGCTGAGCAATAACTCCAGGCTTCTCTGGGTCTCCTAATCTCCTTATCCATTAAATGGAGGGAGAGAGCTTCCTTAAGTCTCTGCCCTAGGCTCAGGTTTTTTTCCCCTCATTTGCCAATATATACTTATGAGTTTAAAGATTATTTCTTTAGTACTAGCCCTTGATAGGTACCTTACACCATCAATTCTAATACACATTTTTTTTCACATTTTAACACCTTTAAAATCTGGATAAATGTGCAAATCAATGCTATTTTTCCTTTTAAAGAGGTACATAAAATAATGATGCATGTCAAAATCAAAATCATGTTACTTGATAATAATAATCTATTTAATATGCTTGCTTGGATATATCAAACGAAATTTAGACATAGTTGGTCCAAGATCAGCCTTGTACTTTCAGTATCCTTTCTTCCAGTGAATGACATCACCAAAACTCTGCACGTGCAAACCCTAAATCTGTAAGGTCACCCTTGACAGCTACCCTTTCCCTCATCTCCATATTTATCCATCTCCTATTCCCAGCAACTTTTCTTCTTCAACACCTAATATTGTCACTATTTTTACTAACAGTCTCTTTTAAACCCTTCCCTTTGTTTTAATAAACTTCATTGAGATGTAATTTACATTCACGTGTCTGTTTTAGGTGTACAGACTTTTGACCAATACGTGTATCCTTGTAACCACCACCTCAATCAATATTTAGAACATGTCTACCACCACCAAAAAAATCCCTCTGCTCCTTTGCCTTCATTTCCCCATCCTATCCCCTGTCACAGGCATCTACTGATCTTCTTCAGATCTGTAGGTTGTTTTGACTTGTTCTAGAATTTCATAAATATGGAATCACATAGCATGGACTTTTTTTGTGTCTGGTTTCTTGATATTAGTCACATTTTAGCATATTATCAGCAGTTTCTTCCTTTTTATTGCTGAGCAATATTCTATGTCTATAACACAGTTTCTGTTTATTCATTCCCCTAGTAATGGACATTTGGATTATTTTAAGTTTTTTGCTATTACGAATAAAGCTGATATAAACATTTACAAATAACTGGTCATATATTCTTATTCTCTTGAGTAAATACCTATGAATGGAATTTCTGGGGCATATTATAGATGTACATTTAGCTTTATAAGAAACTGCCAGTTTTCTAAAGTGGCTGTACGAAATCATTCTTTTGAAATATATTATATGTCATCATTTTTGTTACTTTTTCTCCCTGATGGTTAATCTTTTAGCTCTGTTGGATCCTCTCTTATCAATATCTTTTTCTATTAAAGTTCTCCAACATCACTTTGATGGGCTTCAGCAGAGTCTGTATTTTTTACAAGATGGACAATTTTACCCTGAAATTATTAATTAATTTGTATGTTCCCAGATGTTTAGAACACTAATGAAAACTTAGAGGCTGAATAGCAAGGGTTTGAACCCAGTAAGTCTATCAATAAAGAGTCTGACTTTTGGTTTAACCACTGACAGCTCTCTTGCTCCTCCCATTCCTCTCCCCCTTTGGCCCCACATCTGGGCAAGCCAAAAGTAAACCCTATGCTCTTTCTCACTTGGTGCCACAGGGAAGTTCAAACCACTGTGTAAACCCCATCCTGTACATGGAAACCCTTGCACATACACCATCTCTTGGCCACAATAGAAACCAAAGCCAATACACCACTTCCTTCATTAAAACCATTCTGGACCAGCTTGTGCTAGCTCTTCTCTTCTCCCTAGGAGCCACTTGTGTGAGTAATAAATTTATTTTCAAATTTCCTTGGTGTGTGTAGTGTCAACAGTCTCAACACTCAAACCACTAATTGAGGGAATCTATAATGCTTTCACGGAGAGACCACAAGGGTCTAGGAGCTAGGGTTAAACTCAGAGGGGGTGTTTGAGTAGAGACTAAAAGTGTGTTCAGCTCATGCTTTTGTGTTCCGGCATCATTTGCTCTCTCAGCAATTGCTGAGAATAACAAAGAACCATTTGTACTTAATTTTCCATTTCACAAGAAGTTCTTTATGTAAATAAGCCAAAATATGGATTTCCCATGAATTGAAAGTGGAAGAAATGTGGGAGGATGCATGCTTGATAATAAATGGCAAAAAAGAAGAAAAAAATGGAGGAAAAAAGTAACTAAGCACGTGAGAATGTCAAGATAATTAACATTAAAAGCCTTTGGAACAAAGAAAGTTTACATAAGCCAGTGCAATTTAAAGTGTAGTCTGTAGTGCTCACTTTGGCAGCACATATACTAAAATTGGAACGATACACAGAAGGTTAGCATGGCCCCTGTGAAAGGATGACAAGCAAATTCATGAAGCATTCCATATTAAAAAAAAAAAAGTGTAGTCTGTAGACCACCATCAACTGTGAGTTTGTTAGAAATACAAATTCATAGGCCATACCAACTCCACTGAAATCAGAATCCAGGGAATGGGACACAGAAATCCATGTTTTAATAAGCTCTTTTGATGATTCTGTTGCATGCTAAATATTAGAGACTACTGCCATAGCAATATAAAATGCAAGCAATTGACTAAGAGTTGCAAGTGGCAAAGCCTTTACAGGCAAGAGATATAAACAATCTCCATAGCCATTCTTTCAAACTACTAGGTAATTAAATATGAAATGTCTGATTTTGAAACAAAAGTTTAGTTTATTATATCTCAAATAAGAAGCAGTATAGTTAATCAAAGTATGTTCCTAGACTATCGACACAATATTTTCATTTTCACGGTAGCTTGTTTATGTCTGCAATGGAGAAGCCTGGGTGGTGATGAAATTGTGCAAGGTGTTTTTCACAGCTTGCTGAGAATTAAATATTTTTTCTTGTAATAAGTGGTCCAAAATCTGGAAAAAGTGGTAATCAGTTGGTGTAAGTTTTGGTGAATACGGGAGATGGCGGTTTCTAAGTTCAATCTCTGTAGTTGGAGCAGTATTATTTGTGTGATGTCTTTTGAGAGGATTGGCCTGTCTCTATTGACCAATCTTAGCTGTTTAGTTGCAAGCATCAAGCATTTTCATCATTTTGTCCAATGGTTGTAGTAGACATCTGCTGTAATCCACTGATTAGGATTTATGAGGCTATAGTGGATAATACCAGCACTGGACCACCAAACAGACTTCATTAGTTTTTTTGATGGCTATTTGGTTTGGGCCTGTGTTTCAGCACTTTATCTTTATCCAGTCAGTGTGCAGAATGCTTGTGATTGTCAAATAGAATCTCTTTTTTTTATCACAAGTAATAACACAGTATAGAAATGGTTTGCCTTTATGTCGTGACAACAAAGAAAGGCGAGCTTCAAGATGATATTTCTTTTGAAGTTTATTTAATTTATGTAGTACCCATCTATCCAGCTTCTTTACCTTGTCAATTTGTTTTAAATAGTCTAATATTATTGGAAGATTAATGTCAAACCTTGTTGTTAATTTATGCGTAGGTTGAGATGGATTCCACTACAATTTTGAGTTTATCATTATCCACTTTGGTCTCAGGTCATCCACGTGGCTCATTTTTAAGATTAAAATGACCAGAATGGAACTTTTAAAGACATTGATGTACTGTGTGTTCATTAGCCACATCCTTTCCAAACACTTTGCTGATATTTTGAGCTGCGTGTGTTATATTGACAACAGAACTCATATTTGAAAATAATACAAATTTTTCATTCATCTATGGTTGTACAAAAAATGTTCCAAAAAATATGAAAGATTATTATAAGTCAAAATGTGAATTTGAAAGAATGAGGATGCACCTTTACACTTAAAATAAAACAAGAAGTGTCAAAGTAAAACATCACCAATATTAACTGTCAAACTTAGTACTTAAGGAAGTCAGACATTTCATACTTAATACCCTAATAAGCTAGATTTAATAAAAGTTGTAAAACATTATGTAAATGAGGCATTAAAAAGAAACAATATCCTTAATAAAAGAAATTTAATACCTGTATATTAAGAGTCCAAGGAAGTAAAGAAGGGATATTTATGTGTACAGTTATTCCTGGAATAGAAGTTTCTAAAAGAGGACTTGTAAAAGTGAATAAAAGTGATTGATAAAATGAGAAAAGCAGTTTAACAGACTAATCAGCATGAAAGTAGATGTTTTTAAAACTAAGTAGTTTAAATATTTTAAACCAAGTCTATTTATATATTGCTTTCTTACAACAAATATTAAATCCTGAATTATATATATTTTTTTCTATTTCCACGGCCACTAACCTAGTCTGAGCCAGCATCTCTCTCACCTGATCCCTGCCACAGTATTCTAACTGGTTTTATTAATTCAGCTCTCACTCTCCTCTAATCTATTTTCCACACTGCAGTCAGTGAGAATTATATCATGCCAATTCCTAGCTTATAACACTCTCAAATTTTGCCATTACATGTAATGCAAAAATCAAAACTTGCTACCATAAGCTAAAATGCCCTGGATGATCCAGCCCCTGCCTACTTTTCTGATCTTATCTCATATACAGCTGTCTGACTCATACAGATGGGATAGAGAGATAGATAGATATTCCTTGTTTATTTTATGCCAACTACAGTGTCTATCAGTCTGTTCCTCCAACACGGCACACTTGCTACAGACTCAGAACCTGAACTCTTGCTGTTCCCTCTGCCTACAATGCTCTTCCCTGAGATTTATACGTGGTGGCTCTTGTTCGTCATTCATGGCTCAGTTTCAACGCTGCATTTGTAAAGAGAACTTTCCTGACTACACAATCCAATAGAACATTCGTCATTCCAAATTATATTGTCATTTTATTTTTTCAAATACTTACAAATAGCAGAAATTATTTTCCTTATTTCTTTGTTTGGTTACTTATTGTGTCCTACACCAATAAAACATAGCTCTGTGACAACCAGGACCTTGTGTGTCTGTGGAACTACTTCCTCAGCACATAAAATAGGACCTGCCACATAAAAGTTGTTTGATAAATATTGGTAAAAATATGTAAAGTTTTAAAACTATCTTTTTTTATTCTTAGTTCCACATTCCCCACTGGATTGGTAGTTCTTTGAGTATAAAGTTTATGACATTTTTCTTTTGTGTATCTAAACTTAGAAAAATACTTAGAATAAGGCAAAATTATCAATAAATTAATCATCATAGACAAATTTTAGCATCACCTGATGAGTGCATTTATGGTCAATAAAGTAATTTGAAAACTCTACATCGACCACTACTTTTGGGACTTTAGAAAAGCCCATTTACTCAGCTGTGAAAGGGGACTAACTAAACTGTATTATTTCCCTTCCAGAATATTTGTGTTAACAAAATAAAACCCATTAAAAGTTCAGGCAATAAATCTCCTAATGTATCTACTCTTCTCTATTTGCCAGCCCCAAAAGTTATTATTTTGTATTATCACTTGTTCCTTAGATCAAAGATAGCAAAATACAGCCTGTGGGCCAAATCCCAAGTGCCACCATTTTTGTATACTACAACCTGCCAGCTACAAATGGATCTTACATTTTTAAATGACTGAAGAGAATCAACATGAAAATAAATGATATGTGGAAATTATGTGAAATTCAAAAGTGTGTCTGTAAATAAAGTTTTATTACCACACAGCCACACCAGTTTGTTTGCATATCGTTTATTCTATGCCTTTGTGCTACCATGGTAAAGTTGAGTGCCTGCAGCAGAGACCATATGGCCTGCAGAGCCTAAAATATTTACCACCTAGTCCTTCTCAGAACAACTTTGCAGATCCTTGTTTAACCACAAACATTTTACATATCAGTCTGCCCTTTGCATGTATGCTGATCTTCATTTGCTTGACGGCTGTGATTGATCTATATTTGATCTTATAATACACTGTTCTTTCCTAACATAATCCACACTGTGCTTTATTAAAAGGTTGCGTTTCATCTCATTTTCTGTCTTCTCTCTTAGTCTATAAGCGCCGCAAAAGAGGAGATGGGTGTTGAAAAGCCCAGTGCTTCATTGTTGCTAATTAATTAATACTTGTGAAAAGATTGAATAAAGAATGAACCTATCAACATGTATTTATGATATGCAAACATAAAGAATTTTTTCTTTGTTATTTTACCCATGGCCAACTTTAACAGGGTTTTACATTCTTGCCAAGAGGGAAAAATACCTTGTAATTTAAGTTAAACATTCTCCTTCAATTATTGGCATGGCTATTTCATTGTAAAAAAGAATTCTGAGTTTCCTTACATCGATACGACAATTGCACATGAAACAGGGTTAAGTGCTGAGAATTGTCAGCTTAATTTCTCCATTATGAACCCCATTCGTATGGATGGAGCATTTATTATCTCTCTGTATTGAGCCTCTTGTAATTATAAGACACTTGAATACAAGAACCTGGAATGGGCTGATTGATGAGTCATTGATTATTCTGAAATATGGTCAGAAGCTGAAAGTTAAATCCCTGCAATAGAAAAATAATTCAGTGAGGCCTGCATCCTGCTGTTCTTTTTCTATGGTTATTATCCCTCATTGTTAGAGCTAGAAATAGAATAATTTTAGTTGAAAACAGAATTGAAGCATAGTCTTTCCCTACCCAGAATGGCAATGATTAGTGAAAGGCCATCCAGAAAGTACTAGGGTTCATCTGTGAAGGAAGACGTGAAAAAAACAAGAGTATTAAATGATTTAAGAAAAAGTCAAGAATTGAGATCAATTTACTAAAAAAGAAAAATGCAGGCATGTTGAATGTTGAGTATATTTTTTTCTGAAAGACCTTGCAATTTCTAGGAAATACATAGTGAAAGTCTTCATTTTTCTAGATGAGAAAGCTACAATCTATATGGTCTATTCTTTGTATTGCTAGATATAATTACTTAGGAAATTTTTTTCTCTTATGTTTTGTTTCGCATGGGTATGCTCACATTCTTTCCTACTCACCAAAAATACTTAAACTCTCATTGTTTATGGAAATTCCAAACCCAGATATATATAAAAGAGTAAATGAAAGGCTATCACAATGTAAGGCTATCACAATAACTATTACTTTTATAGAATTTTTTAAATATTTCTTATTTTTCCTAATGAGATGAACAGGCTTGAGCTGCATGTCCTGTTTTTCTGAATGGTTAAGCTAAGCACCATTGCTGACTTCAAACATCACACTGCTTTAAGTGACACCATATTTTGTATTGTATTGTACCAAAATAAATGGATCCTGTAATGCAATAGATTTGTGTGACTCTCCCCTGCCCAAGAAGTGGAAACTAACAAACAAGAAACCTCATCTTTAAACCCAGAGTTTAGCCCTAGGCATACAGATTTGGTCAGAGATCTGTGGAGCGTGAAGGACTCAGTTTGTTAAAACTTCAGGAGATGTAGACATGCCTTATCTCAGAGATGTCGCATCATCTCTGAAAACAAACAGAGTATGAATCAGAACTCACAGAGATTTGCTGCTTCAAATGAACTTCGGATCACAGAACTGTGAAACTAGAATGAAAAAGGATTTATTGATCCGCTTGATATCAGACATCTAGTAATCGCATGACTCTGGAGCTAGCTTCTAATATTAGGAGACCAAATCATCAATTTAGCACTTTTCCTTTTAATATTTATGGGTTTTTTTGAAATATTTAAGAAAAAGGAACTATGCACTTAACCATGAGGTGAGGATTGGCGAAGTTGAAGGTCTAGGAAGATGTTCGAAATCTCCCATTCTAACTCCACACTAATTTCCAAACACACTGTATTTAAGTCTGTTGTCCAAATTTGTTTTTCTAGATACCCAGGATATGAATGCTAAATTTATAAAGAGCCTTAGGGATATGGATATAGACAAAGACGTAGAAAAAATACACATAATATAAATACATAATATAAATACACACAGTTTTTTCTCCCCTAATTCACTGGGAAAAAAATATGTAATTCGGATAAAAGCATCTGCCTACAAACTTATTAATAGTTTTACAATGATAGGCACTAAATGAATATATAGAAAAGGAAAAAGGGAAGATCTAAGTAATGGTGACTTAGTCAAATAAATTGATAATACTGAACACTTCCTTTGGTAGTTACTTGAAAAGTTTCCTCTATTTCCCTCTCTCCATTTTAATTCAAAGACAATGACCTAACAATTGCTCCTTGTGAAAGATATCTATAATTCCTGAAACCATGAAATCTCTGATTGTATTTAATCAACACTAGAAGAGCCTCTTGGAAAAAAATGTTGAAAGTCCTATCATATTAGCAGCAATCTCACATGGGACTGATTTATTTAACAATGCCATTATTAAACTTACGAAAAATACTATTTTCAGTAAGTTTCTTTCCTATAGATATAAAACTCTTGAACATTCCTAATTAAGTCTACCCTTGCATATTTAAAGACTTCACAATTCTGCCCCTTTTTCTTTTAAACAAATTCTCTCTAAGGAAAATCATGAAACCTAGAGCTTTGGGACAGATTTACCAATAGTAAAGTTTAAAGGACTCTAGGAATATTAGAAAAGGCACTAGAAATAGGAATATTTGTTTTTTAAGTCTTTATCTCCTAGTTAGAATCAGGATATGATAGCTCATTTAATAGAAAAAGAAAACTAGAATACAGAAAGATTAATTGATTGTACAAATTAACACAATTAGCTAATGATGAAATAAAACTCAGGTTTTCAGATGCTCAGATTCCTGATTTTTCCATGAAGCAATATTAAGTAATGTCTGATGTTTTTACAGTGTTGTATAATTTATAGAAGCAATTTAACCTATTTTATCTTTTAAAACTTTACATAAAAACTGCCTGTAGAACATAGTTCAAATATATCAATAATGGAATCTCATTGTATGGGTAGAAAAAAAAAAACTCAAACAGGTTTAATGAAAAATGCCTCATAAATGCACAAGCTAAATTTATTTCTTCCTATTTTACCTCAGTGCTGTCAGTCCAGTGTTTGAAAATATTTACTGAACAGGCAACTGGTGAGCACCTCTTATACTGGAAGTCAACCTGCTTGTCCTAAAATTGTGCAAGAACCACTACATTCACCCTGTCAAAGTTGCTTTTTTTCCCCTTGAAACTGGGTTACAGAACAAAAGGCCCCAGACAGTCAAAGGAAAGGAGAATTTGCCTGTTTGTTGAGACCAGCACTTTCTCCCTGACTGAATTTTGGTTTGAGGTAAAATTGATTGAGATTGATATTTTTCTCCTTTGATATTTTAGTTGTGCTTTTTGTTTTTTTAGTTGCCCCTGAGAAAGATGTCTTCATTTTTCTAATACCATTTTGTAAGGAAAAAGCTACCCTCAGATATGAAGCCTGGTTCTGCCTCTTGACAATTTTATAAAATCTTAGAAAAGTTACTTACCTTTCTTAAAGCTTGTTTGCCTCATCTATAAAATATGCAAGTGGCTATCTCAAAGATTTTAAATGTGAAGTATATGAAAAAATCACATTGTAAATATTTTATGTTGATGATGATAATAAGGAAGTAAAGGAGAACACACAGCACCTGATAAAAAGATATTGGGAATATAAAGCGTTCTCTCTCTCTCTCTCTCTCTTTCTTTCTCTCCCTTTCTCCCTCCTTCCTTCTCCCTCTCTCTCCTCTTTCTTTCTTTCTTTCTTTCTTTCTTTCTTTCTTTCTTTCTTTCTTTCTTTCTTTCTTTCCTTGACATTTCTAGATTTGCCTACTTCAAAGTGACTTCCAGTTAAAACTAGAACTCCCATTTCTTTCATTTGAATAAAGAAATCAGAATCTAATTTGGGAGTCAATAGAACTCATGTGTGTGGCACAAAAGTTATAGAAAAAGACACAAAAACCAATACATCAAACAAGAAACATTATCTCTTCCTCGGACAAGTCACACGATGGCTTTGTCAAAGCACTCATTTATAAATGAATATAATTTCTCAAAAGTTAATGGGATGGTTATTGTCCATTAACTTTTGACCAATGGTTTTTAAATGTCTTTGGATACAATAAAGTGATTTTAAATAGTAGTTAAATTGCTAAAGAAATCTGTTAACTGAAAATTTTTAAAAAGTTAATTATAGCCTATGGAGTATTTTAAAAACTCATTTGTTCTCCTCAACTGGAGTAGCAGGATTTTCTCTGCTCCATAATTTGAATATCCCAGAAATATGTTTCCAAATGGTTAGAACAAAAAAGGTGCAATATATTACACATAATTGCATAGGCCCCCAAATTTTTGATGAATGAATGCAAAAGTAAATGAATAAATGTGATAAATAGCCTTTAGGATGATTTCTAATGATCCCAACTTCTCACTAGTAATCTTTATCTACTAATATTAAATGGTGACTAGTTCTCTCATTCACAATGTTTGCATAATAGTAATGCTTTTTAAAGCATTTGTTATATAGAATGTAAGTAAAGCTGATTTCAAACCTTTATTTGGGTGGACAATATGTTATATTTGAATATGAAAAACAGTGAAGGGATTTTTGCATTTATTATACATATCATACATCATAAAGATAGATATGTATAGTCTTTGTGATAATAAGAAAAGCAGATAATTCGTGATGAAGAAGTTAAAGGACACATCCCATTTCCAATGTTAATAAGTAAAAGAAAGAAAAATACAAATTTATTTCAAATGAATGGAAATTAAACTGATGAGTTCAAAGCTTCTGAATTCTAGTTCAATAAATCCCATGATGTTTTCTCTTAGGAGATGTTTGAATTTTCCTGAAATTCCTTTATACCAAGTGTGTTTTAATTCATTTTAAAATAGAATCTGTTCATAAACCATAAGACATTTTTAATGTAACTAAGATCATGGTCACAAAATCAAAATGACAGAAATAGGAATTGCTTCTATAAATGAATGTGCAGAATGAATGCCCTGTGATAGCAAACATACCTACAATCTTCTCATTTATATGTCACATTTTTTAAAAAGTATTCAGAATTCCAACTATGAAGAATCCCCTGTTATATAGTTCCTATGCTGTCATTAATGAGTGGGTTGTCTGAATGATTAGATGCTTTGCAGTCTCATTCTCAATTGAGGTTATAATAGGACTATTATCTAAAAGAGATGTGATTTCAAAATTGCTGAGTAACAGAGAAGGAAGGACCTAGCCCAGGAGAACATGAGACGTAACTGATCTTGGCTGTTGGTGACTTTAAGATGTGTCTTAGGATTGAAGCCATTTCAGATGGAAGCCATTTCAGATTGAAGCTATTTCAGATTGAAGCCATTTCAAATTAATCTAAGGGCATTTCATCCATTCTTAGCAATGTCAGTAAATCAATTACGCTTAAGTCCATAAAAGAAAAGAAGCCATATTAATCAAATGTACTAAGGCTGTTTTATTGTATTCTCTGCTCTTTTAAAAGATATGACATATTGCAACCTTGAAGTTTTTCCAACAATGAAAAATATTCATTTACAAATGAGTTAGTACCCATTGCTAGAAGTTGAGGCCTTTTGAGTTAGAAAAACTGACTTCTTTTGGACTTAAGACAGTACTCGATAAGACTAAGCCATGAATGAGTGATAAAAATTCATTAAGACTCAGTTCTGGGGATACATTTTCTCAGAACCTCTTGGAAACATGTACTCTGGGTTATCGATCACACACACTCAGCTCAGTGTGTGCTAATAAACCTCTTTAAATGAAAAAAAAAGACTCAGTTCTGAAACAAAACTCAAATTAGGGATATAGCCTTTCCACCTATGAGTTAGCATGGCTTATGGTGCCTGCGAGAGAGAAAGACATGACAGAGAAGAAGGAAAGAAATCAATAAAATTTGAGAAAACTGTACAGCGATGAACTTGAGCATACATATAGCACGTGGAACTATCTGAAAGGAAATAGATCAAAAGCCAAATAAATATTTGAGGGCATAGTATTGATAGAGAACTATGTACATGAACTTTTAAAAAAAGATTATCATTTTTGGAGCCTTAAAAAAATCTTGACACCACAAACATATTCCAAATTAGCAGGACACAGGTTGTGAAAGCTGTAAAGCCTGCAATAAGGGCCTCTTCCCCTTCAGATATTGACATGATGTCTTAGATATTGATAAAACTCAGATATTGACATGAGGGGTAGACAGGCTATTTTTAAAAACAATTTGAAGGGTAAAGGACCACAAATAAACACCTGCAGGTGTGAGGGCGAGAACCTCATATTCATTAGGAGACTTTGGCCCTCAATCCAGATGAGCTAACTACAAGAGACTTTAGAGGATAATCCATAGAAAGAAGGTGAGGGTGTTTTAGTTTGTGGAGATATGAAGTAGATACCAAAAATGTAGGCTGAAGCACAGATTGGACAGTTGATCATAGAATGACTTCCATTTTCTCCTGGGCCACAGTGCTAGACCACAATTCCCAGCCTGATTTACAGTGAAATGAATATTTTGCAGTGGGGTGTGGACTGAAGTGGTGTATACAATTTATACATCTGGCCTGTATAAGCACCTGATGTTTTTCCATGCTCTCTCTTTTCCCCACCTACTGCTGGATGTTAATGAACACTGTGACCTTAAAAGCTTAGTGTTAAAGATGCCAGAGACATCAGTTTGTGTCCCTAAATGATTGTGTGGACTAGAGCCCCCTCACCTCAGCCACCAATTGGACTTTATGTGAATGAGAAATTTTATTGTATTACATCACTGAGATTTTGTGGGGATTTTTTCCCCTAGTGGCAGCTGTCTTCACCTGAATTAATACAAAAATAAGTCATTTGTGGATGTATATGTTTCAAATGTTTTTTATGTTTTACCTCCATGACTTTTGCTCAGTGTGTGTGTATGTATGTATATATATATGTGTGTGTGTGTGTACATATGTGTGTGTATGATGTCTTTTGATTAGCAATAGTTCTTAATTTTGACATAGTTGAATTCATCAGTCTTTTCCGGAATGGATAATTCTCTTTGTGTCCTATTTAAGAAATATATTCTTAACCTGTGTCATGAGAATATTTTTTTATATTGTTTTCTGAAAGACTTTCACATGCTATTTCTTAGTCCACTTGGAATCTATTTTTGCATATGGTGTTAGATAAGGAATAAAAATGCACATATACCATATGGATAAAGAATTCAACTTGTGCTATTTATTTTAAAGTTCATCCTTTTCTTACACTGATCTGCAGTATATCAATTATCTATTCAAGTAAATGTTTGACTTTTCTGGGTTTTCCATTCTCTAATATTTAACTTTTGCCTGGTTTAAAGCCAATATTACACTGTCCTTTATAAAAGCTTTATGGTAGTCTTGATATGTGGTATTATAATGTCTTCCATACCTTTTTTACCAGCATCACAGCACTTTCTGACACACTGCAATTCCACATACACTTTATTTTTTATTATTTTATTTTTTAATTGACACATTGAATTATACATACATAATTATGGGGCACAATTTGATGTTCCAATGCATATATATGCTGTATAATGATAAAATCAGGGTATTTAGCATATCCATCACCTCAAGCATTTATCATTTCAAAAGGCTCTCTACTAGCTATTTTGTAATCTTCAATAACTTACTGTTAACCATTGTCACCTTACTGTGCAACAGAACACCAGAACCCATTCTTCCTATCTAATCATAACTTCGTACACATTGACCAACCTCTCCCCAACCTTCCGTTCCCTCTGGCTCCCTAGTCTCTGGTAATCATTGTTCTAATCTCTGTTTCTATGATATCAACTCTTATTGTTTTAAGAGTCCACATATAAGTGAGATCATGCAGTATTTGTATTTCTGTGTCAGGCTTGTTGCACTTAATATGATGTTCTCCAGGTGCATCCATGCTATTGCAAATTACAGGATTTCATTTTTTTATGACAGAATATTAATAGCATTCCATTGTGTGTATATATACAACATTTTCTTTGTTCATTCATCCAGATGTCGATGCCTAGGTTGCTTCTGTATCTTGGCTATTATGAACGGTGCTGCAATAAACATGGGAGTGCAGATATCTCTTCAACATACTCATTCCATTTCCTTTGGATATATACCCCACAGTGAGATTGCTAGATAATATGGTAGTTCTATTTTTAATTTTTTGAGGAACCTCCAAACTGCTTTTCATAATGGTTGTTTTCATTTATATTCCCACCAACAGTGTGTAAATCTTCCCTTTTCTCCACATCCTCACCAACACTCATTTTCTTTCATCTTTTTGATAATAGCGGTGGAACCAGAATGAGGTGGTATCTCATTGTGGTTTTGATTTGAATTTCCCTGATGTTAAGTGATGTTGAGCATTTTTTCTTGTACCTGTTGATCACTTATATGCCTTCTTTTGATAGATTTATATTTAAGGTCTTCTACCCATTTTTCAGTCAGATTATTTGTGGGTTTTTGCTGTTAAGTTCTTTATATATTCTGAATATTGCCCCTCTGTCAGATGTATAGTTTTCTAATTTTTCTCCCATTCTGTAGGTTATCTCTTCACTCTGTTAATTATTGCCTCTACTGTGCAAAAGCCTTTTAGTTTGATATAATCTTATTTTTCTATTTTTGCTTTCATTGCCTATGCTTTTGAGGTCTTATTTAAAATATCTTTGCTGAGCAAGAGTGAGACCACGTTTCTATTAAAAATACAAAAATTAGCCGGACGTGGCAGCATGCACCTATGGTCCCAGCTGCTCGGGAAGCTGAGGTAGGAGGAACACTTGAACCCAGGAGTTTGAGGTTGCTATGAGCTAGGCTGATGCCATGGCACTCTACTCAGGGCAACAGAGTGAGACTCTGTTTCAAAAAAAAAAGAGAGAGAATATAATATCTTTGTACAGCTCAATGTTCTGAAGCATTCCCCCTGTGTTTTCTTTTAGTAGATCATACTTTTGGGTCTTACATTTAAGTTTTCATTTGACATTTTAGTTGACATTTGTATATGATGAGAGGTAGGGGCTAACTCATTCTTCTGCATGTATAATAGATATCCAATTTTCCCAGAACCATTTGTTCAACAGACTGTCTTTTTCTTAATGTGTGTTCTTGGCACATTTGTCAAAAATCAGCTGGCTGTAGGTGGATGAATCTATTTCTGGGCTCTCTATTGTGTTTCATTGGTCTATGTATCCATTTTTATGTCAGTACCATGCTGTTTTTGTTACTTTAACTTTGTAGTATATTTTGAAGTCAAAGTCTCCTGCTTTGTTCTTTTCACTCAGAATTGCTTTAATCATTTGGGGTCTTTTGCAATTCCATATAAATTTTGGTATTTTTAAAATATTTCTGTGAAGAATTTCAGTGGTATTTTGGTAGGGATTGCAGTAAATCTTCAGATCATTTTGCATAGTATGGCCATTTTAATGATACTAATTCTTCTAATACATGAACACAGTATAACGTTCCTGTTTGTATCCTCTTCAATTTCTTTAATCAGTGTTTTATACTTTCCAGTGTAGAAATCTTTTACCTCCTTGGTTAAACTTATTTTTAGGTGCTTCATTTTTTTTTGCAGCTGTTATAAATTGGTGAAGTTATAATAGAAAACCTTTACTGTGATACAATGGAGGCTATCTTCTTGATGTTTATTTTAACTGAGTGAACATTAACAATGTCACTGAAATTACCTATACTCACCTGAAACTCAGTAAAATTTTGTTATGTTTTCTGATAGTTACATGGTTTTAATTAAACCAATAAATCTATTTATTTTTTTCATTCTGTACAAATATAATTTTATTTTGATTACATAAATTTTTATTCCATGAGTTTGTCTGACCAAAGAAGTTATCTTAGAATATGAGAAAAAGAAAGGGGATGTCATCCTGGGACTTAAAATCTACTGCTGTTAATTTATATGGTATTAATATTGCTGATACTTTTTTAAATTATATTTTTTCCTTTTTTTAAAAGACTTTAAAAAATCTCACACTACTCATTAAATTGCCCCATCCCTTTATAAGCTGTTCTTTATTTATGAGATGTCTATTAGTGTTTTTAAAATTATTAAGTATGGTCTCCATCAGAGCCTGTTTGTAATGAGATTAAAACAATTAAGTCATTGAAATAGCATGTCTAAACACACTGAATAAACTCTACTAAAATAAGTAATAATTTGTTTATTTTTACATGAATACATTAAATATGAATATATAGCAACTTTTTCTCGAGCTTACTTTTATCACTCATTTGGCAACATAAACTTATCTGAGTGCTAATATCTAAGGTAAGGTTTGATTCGCCATCCTCAGATATTTACCTTACTTCAAGTATTCCCTTTTTTTTAGCTACTGAGGAAGCAATATATAAACAGAAATAAGCTATTGGTACAAGTGCCCAGTGGTAGTATTTCAAGCCCTTTCTTCTAGGTTAATTACCACCCGTGCAATAACCAATCTATGACTGTGTTTGTCAGATGGAAATAAAGGAGTGCACTTTTTAACCATCTGCCTCTGATGAAAGGAAAATGGGATGGGGAGGAGCTGGAGAATTGCCATCAAATTGAAGACAGGAATATTGTTTATGGAGAGAAGTATGGTGAGAACATATAAAGTATGAAAGTGGTTTATTGTTCTCTTTTGTCTTTCTGATCCTGAAACCACCCTTGAACCCACATCAAAGATGTTACCAAATCCTACAAGCAATAGTCTATTTCTTTAATGTTCTCATCTGAACACACTAAAGGATGTGATAAATTAAAAAACAATACAAGCAAATTGGTATTAACTGATCAACACCTAAGTGGAAATATAGGAATAACATTTATCAGGTGTCAGGCAGGTGGGAGGGGGAGGAGGGGATGGGTATATACATACATAATGAGTGCTATGCGCACCGTCTGGGGGATGGGCACGCTTGAAGCTCTGACTCCGGGGGAGAAGGGGATGAAAGGCAACACACATAACCTAAACATTTGTACCCCAATAATATGCTGAAAAATAAAAGGATAGGGACAAGAAGAATGAAAAGCAAAAAAAAAAAAAAAGAAAAGAAAAAAACAATTCATGTCTAAAGTGTAAAATTTTTATTTCTAGGAATGACTGAAAGGCATGCTGAGAAGGGATATGCTATGGTAATGGAATGTGAGGTAAGAACATTTTTATGTAAGATGCACCAATAAAAAAACACTTTCCTGGAATTTCTACAAATAGAAACATAAATATAAATACGCGTATGTTTCTACTTAAAGATATATATATATATATAGTGCAAAAAGATCATTTTTATAGATCATTGGAATTCTGTATATAACCTAATGAAGAAATATCTGAGCTAGTTGAGTTCTGCAGAATAATCATGAATCTTCAGAGATAAATATGAAACATGATTTATTCAGCCTCTAGTAGCTGCTTTTCCTGATGTCCCTGTACAACACACAACCCTCGAGACTAGTCGCATAGTGAGTCCAGGGCCAGTCCTGACAGAGGCAGGGACCATTAATGTCATAGCCCAAGCTCATGATAGGACTTCACGTTATCTTATCCACTGAAATATGGTGCCTGCCGACTGATCTTGAGCTTTGTTTCTTTGCTTCAGGAAAGGATAATTACCTTAGAAAACACTAAGAAATTCCTGAAAGACAAACTGTGACCGTATTATGACCAGAATAGTCTATCCTGGTCAGACCCCATCCCAAATATTGTGCTCAGGATATTATGCACTGAGGGATATTCTAAAACTGTATTTTATTCCTAAAGTAGAAAGGTCTCATAAGTGTAGGATATTCTGGCTGCTTCTTATTGTTCTTTGAAATTTCTTCCTTTTACTAGAGGTTCAGATCCAACTGTATCTTCTGTGAAGCCTTTCCATCAAATCCCACCTAGCGTAATTGTTCTTTTTCTAAACTGCTAAAGCACATCTGTCTCAACCTCTAATTGAACATTTATTACATAAAAAGTTTTCATTAAATTGCATATGTGTATATCATCTCACAAGTGAGACTTAAAGGCAGTGCTAGTCTCTATTGTTTCTTTGTATGTCTCTTAAGACTTCCACATAGCAGTTATTGAATATAGATGTAATAAATTAGTAAACATCTTCCTATCATACATTTAAGTCCATTATATTTCATCCCTAGTTCTACTCACCAATCTTATAATTAGTACAACCACTATGGAAAATAGTATGGAGATACCTCAAAGAATTAAGAGTAGAACTACCATTTGTTCCAGCAATCTCACTACTGGATATTTACCAAAAGGAAAAAAAGACATTCTATAAAAACAGCATCTGCACTAGAATGTTTACAGCAGCACAATTTGCAATTGCAAAGATGTGGAAACAGCCCAAATGCCCACCCACAAGTGGATTAATAAAATATGGTATATGTATACCATGGAATACTACTCAGCAATGAAAAATGCTGAACTAATACCCTTTGTACTATCCTGGATGGAGCTGGAGCCCATTTTTCTAAGTGAAGTATCACAAGACTAAAAAAACAAACACCACATATACTCACCATTAAATTGGTACTAATTGATCAAAACTTATGTGTACATATGGAAGTAACATTCACAGGGCATTGGGCAGGTGGGAGGGTGGAGGAGGGGATGAATAAATGCACACCTAACGTGTGCAGGTGCACACTGTCTGGGGGATGGGCACGCTTGTAGCTCTGACGCAGGCAGTACAAAGGCAATTTAGGTAACCAAAGTGTTTATCCCCCCGTAATATTCTGAAATAAAAAAAAAAAGTGTATGTGCAAGTTATCTAAGGGAAGTCTATTCAATTTTCTGAATTAACTTATCTTGTTATTAATACCGAGGTAGAAAATGAAGATAAGACTGGCCATGGAAGTGGGAATAAAATCGTTTGAAAGTGTTGACAACATAGCTTATGGTGGCAGATTTAAAAAGAGTCATGAGTCCAAGATTAAAATCAACTTCACATTAATAAACAATGACTCTTCAGTTTGTATATCCTGTTTCTTGTTGCTTCCAGGCTTTTGGCTATTTCACCAATTCCAGCAGGAAGAATAAGAAAGATAAAGAATATTTGTAATTTCACTGTGACTTTCAGAGAACCATTCTCTTTATAGCTACTTTTTACCATAAATAACAATGATTCTCAAAATTTGAAGTGCACAAAAATTCCCTGAAGAGTTGTTAAAAATCAAATTCTAAGGTCTTACCCACAGAGATTCTGACTGGACCAACTGCAGACAGCTCTGGAAATCTACACTTAGCAAGAACCTGAAGATTCTGATGCAGGTGGTCCACACTAGACCATTGTTTTTGCCTCTAAAAGACTTCCATAAATAATATTATCTTGTGTGTGATTGAACTGGCTGTACCACCTCCTGGATATGCCAGAAAGTATATAGATATAGGTATGGGTGACTATAGATACTGATACAGATATGAATATAAATCTGAATATAAATATAGATGTTGATAGATATGAAGATCAGGGATTAATTTTCCTTTGGTTACCTGTAATCTGTGGTGTCACCCACATGCTCTAACTTCAACAGAGCAACAATATTATGTTGCTCTGTTAACATTTACATGCTGGGGAGGTTCCTAGAGTCGAGACTGAATCATGGATCTTGCAGAGGTCTGAGAAAACTGAGAAAATTTATGGGAGCCAAATAGAGTTGCAATTCTTTCTGAGGCTCCGATGGTTATCATGGTGTCAGTATGGAAAAAAAAAATTTACCTAGAGCACTGAGTATGCTTTCCAGTTATTACAGTGTCATTTTTGGACACGTAATTCATGTTGCTTTTCCTTATGTAAAATAGATAATAACTTTCCTGCCTGGGTTGTTGAGACTAAAATGATAAAATGTATGTGAATCATTTTGTACATAGTAAATTTATGAAAGATAGCAAAGGTAAAAATTATTTTCATCTATGGCTCTATTCCTTTAGGGAAAAGATAGCTCCTTTGATTAACAACTGTAAATGTAAAAACTGAAACATGTTTAAAAATTTAACAAAGCAGTGGGTGTTGAAAATGTTCCAGTCTATATTATCTGATCAATCACCTAATATTTTATATCTAGGAAGAGTTTTATATTGCATGCTTTTAATATGAATGGCTCTCACCTCAGGAAAAATCTCTGTGAATTTTGTTCCCCTTGGGGATTTGTAATAATCTACAGTTTATCCATCATTACATTTTTCTATTTGAAAAAAAAAAAGAGGACATAAGTTTTATCATCCTGGAAGAAATATCACAATATGTTATTTTGTGAAAATATATTTTGTAAAATAGGGATAAACACAGAATTCACAGGCATTGTCTTAGCCTAATTCTTTAAACCAAATCATTGCTCTTAAAGTGTTTTTGTTATAATTTTTGAGCAACTTTAAACAGTTTTTGCAACCACATAACCAGACCATTCAAGGCATAGCTCAGGGGACAGAGAATGTCCTTGAGGAAAGTTTAGACACATGTCATTCTTCCTGAATGTGGCATGTATAATGTGGCTGCTCCCTCATGGTAAGTAGACCTCATATTTCAGTACAATTAAATATGAGAACTCATTTGAATTATGACATCTAAATAGAAAATAGAGGCCATAAACAATGTGGACATTTATGGTCAAATATAATTCTATTGCCAAACATAGAATTGTTTTTCATTTAGCACTTCTAGATTATCTTCTAAGCTTATGGCTTTATAATTTATTTCAAAGCGTGCTCATTTCTAAATTATATTAATGATACCATCACCTCTTAATTCTGACAATATGCATTTCTAGAGACTATGGCATCAGACATTGATGGGAATTCAAGCTTTCAGTCCCATTCTCTCAGCCTATCACTGAGTGCTATCCCAGTTGCAAAGGTATTAGAATTTAAAAAAAAAAAAAAGGATAGTAACCATGGAAAACTCATAGGTGTTAATGACACTGGATATGCTGAGGTGGAATTTTAAGAACCATATCTTAATGGTAAAGTACTTATTCATTCTGTAGAGGTTTAAGCTTCTGTCTCAGTAAATGCGGACCATTCTGTGACACCCATTGAAGAGCCTGTAGAATCTTCTTTAATTATAGTGGCATATTTTTAAGGAGGGGACAAGTCTCAAAGTGATGTGATAGGGCAAATGCCAGCTGCCTGGGCTCAACAAAGCAGGACCATTGCACATTTTAAAGTATCCTAGAAACGGGGTTTTTAGAACAGCCTTCATAGATAAACCTCCAGCAGCTTCAATTTTATTTCCCAAACATCTACTATATAACCCAAGGTAAGGTAATTGGTGCACAGCATTAAAAATAGATATATACACAGATGTAAACACACACACACACACACAAATATATATTCTGAATAAAAGCTATTTTCAGATTAAGGTTGTCTGTGACTTCAGCTTTAAAAAGAAAGAGGCTTAGCAAGATTTTAGAATACAATAAATTGATTGCAGAACACCCCCTCTGCTTACAAAGGAGGAACCAAATATCCAATATCATTAAACAAAGAACTAAAATTACAACCACAGTGAGATACCATCTTATACTAGTCAGAATGGCCATTATTAAAAAGTCTTAAAACAGTAGGTGTTGGAGAGGATGCAGAGAAAAGGGAACTCTTAAACACTGTTGATAGAAACACAAATTAGTACAACCTTTATGGAAAACAGTATGGAGATTTCGGGGATCGGTATATACACACCTAATGGGTACAGTATATGTAACCTTAACATTTGTA
>CAUYPO010040920.1:0-11224 GCA_963574435.1 Cheirogaleus major
CATGCCAGGTACAACCACAGCCTCTTATTCTTCTTTGTTTTTCATTTTTTTTTAATTTTTTTACAACCCTTCAAAAATATAAAAAATATTCTTAGCTCAGGGCTGTATCAAAACAAGCTTTGACTGAACTTGGCCCTGGGCCATGTGGATCCCTGCTCTGGTTAATGAATGGCTCTGTGCTCAGTCCTGGGCCCCCTTTTCTACTTATGCTCTCTCCTTAGTTGATCTCCTTGAATCCACTGGCTTTAAAGAACAATTATCCACTGACAATTCCACAGTGTAGACCTCCAGCTCTGACACTTCCACTGAGTTCCAAACCCCTGTATCCACATGCTTATGTGAGGAAAACGGAAAAAAATACACAAATGCTTATGTGACATTTTCAAGTCAGAACTCAGTGTGATGTGTAACAAAATCACAATTTCAACTACCATGTAACAGACATATCAAACTTAACATGTTCCAAATAAAACATGCACCTCCCCCGGTCTGCTCCATCTCAGTAAATGGCATAACTCAATTGCTGAAATCAAAACCCCAAAGTCAGTGTCAATTTCCCCTTTTTCGTCATTGTCAAGACGAATCCTGACCACTTCCCTCGTCTCTACTGCCGCGCATTAGTCCTGCGGCCTCATCTCCAGTGTGCACTGCCCCAGGAGTCTCCTGCTGAGTGATCCATTTGCCCCAACTCTTGTGCTTTTAGACTCATTCTCTATGTGGTAGCAGAATAATCTTTTAAAAACATGATCAGATTACATTACTTCTACCACATAAAACCACCAATGACAAAGCAAGAAACAAGCTAATTTTATTGTGGCCCTCAAGACCCTAAGTCGCCTAGTTCAACCCCTGTCTCTAACCTTATGCCCTACTCTCTTCCTCACTCACTACCCTCCAGCCCACTAAACTCCTCTCTGTTTTGCAAACACACTATACTTTGTCCTGCCTCAGGACCTTTGCATCTGCTATCCTCAGAGCTTCACATGGCTGGTGTCCTTATGACCATTCAATCCAAATGAACCCCTCACCATCAACCACTCTCCATCCCATCCCACCTGTTGTATTTTATTCAAAATATCTTTTACTCTCTGAAATTAGCTTATTCACTTATTTGATCACTTATTTATTATCTATATCTGCCCATTAAATTGTAAATTCCTTGAAAGTAGAGGCTGTTAATAGGTATTCCATCTCCTAAAAGAGTACCTAGCACATAGTAGGCACATAGTGAATATTTGTTGAATGGATGAATGAGTAAAGGTGGAAAGCCTAAGGTATTTTTTCTGTTTCTACAATTAAAAACAATTTTTTCCAAAATATTATTCCCCAGATGACCAACCAAATGGCTAGAGGCTTAATACTGTCTCCATAAAAATAAACCCTATGTGCAAGGAACTGTGCCACATTCTGGGAATACAAAAATAAGTTAAACTCAGTTCCTGCCTCCTAGTATTGTGTGATCTGATGAGTTAAATAATCGTGTAAAATTCAATAATGTGATACATGGATAATAGAAATATATGGCAACACTTAATTCATCCTGAAGAGGTTAGGGATGGCTACATAAAGGAAGTGATATTTGAGCTTACTTGGAAGGATGAGTAGAACTTTTCCAGGTATACCAGTCAGAAAAGAAAAGCAAATCATTCTAGACAGGGAAAATGTTTTGTGCAAAGGCACAGGGGCCAGAAAAAAAATGTGGAGCATTAAAACAATAATCAGTTAGTCATGGTTGCACTGTGGAATATAGTGGCATGGGAGTGGTGAGAACTGATGAAATTGATGACAGAGGAGGGGTCAGTTGACGAAGCCATCCTTAGGAATTGGATTTATTTCTACAAAGCAATTCACTGATTCTGAGAAGAGAAATAACATGATCAGATTTGCTTAATAGAAAGATCACCTTTCCTGCAGGATAATGGCAAATGGGTTAGAATACTAAAAGACTGGGCTCAAAGAGAGAAGCGAGAGCACTCAGAGGAGAGGAAGGGGCTAAGAGTCCAACCCTGAGGAGCACCAACTGTTAAGGTCTCTTTCCTGGTCAGGCAAAGAGGAGACCCAGGAGACAGCAGAATCACAGAAGCTAGGAAAGGAAAGAGTTTTAAGCAAAGACAGAGACCAACACTGTCACAAACCAGAGGTAGATTAAGTAAATGAAGATGGGAAAATGTCAAATAGATCTGGCAATTTGGGGTCATGGGATGGGTTTGGGGATCTCAGCAAGAACTATTTCTGCAAAGTGCACTGTCAAAGCAAAAGAAGCAGCTATTTCAGAAGGGAATCTGAAGTCAAAGGACAAGTTTTGTTTGTTTTTTAATGGGAAAGACTTGGACATGTTTATATCTGAGAAAAGTCAGTAGCTAGGGAGCAAGAAGAATGGAAAATGGAGCCACTGAGAAAATGGGGGAATATGCCTTATACAGAAAAAGAACACTTTTTCATCTTAAAATTGGAGAAAAATGTATATCTAGGTATGGCTATAAATAAGTGCACAGGGTTAGGGGAGAATGGCTGAGGAATGGTAGCAAAATGCTGGGGAAATTTCTGTTTATTGGCATTGAAGTCTCTGAGGGGGCCATCAATAAATAGTGCCCCTTTCCAGAACCCAAGTTCTAAACAAATCTAAACATAAATAAGATAGTCAATATGGAGACCAAGAATGTCGCCTTATTTCTGATGCAGCTACGGTGAAGACATGGCCTTAGGGCTCTTAGCCAAGTGGGCTGATGATACCCAGTCCCAGAATTAGGCAGCTGTACCCACCCCAAGAGACAACACTGGAGGTTCTGCCCAAAATGGCTTTCATGTGGAGAAACACAGGAAAACTCACTTTCTGCTGGCAGCTTGCTCGCCAGAGGAAGAAATGTAGAGTTGAGCAAAGCCTGTATGTACAGTTATTCTTCCCAAATTTACCAATCGAATAAATCACCACCCCCACCCCTTGTAGGAGTAGAATGAGGAAAGAGGTGGAGAGAGCTGGAGTTACACTAATTGAGTTCCCTTCATAGAGAGGAAACATCAGGGGTGTAGAAGAAACATTCCATGCTAATAATTAGTTTATGTCTTCCAAATAAAAAAGAAAAGAAAAGTGATCTGTTTAGAATCAGAAGAGGGTGGGGAAAAGAAATATCATGGGCTTGGGAATGATGACAATATTTAGAATCACTATTAGGGTGATTAGGAGAGCACATCTCTTTTCAGCATTGAAGGCTGGAAGTCATAGGTTTGCCAGTGCGTCCATCTACATAGTGTGTGATCCTTAGCTGAGATCGTACGTCTGTGATTAAATGGAAATCCACAGGAGATCATGTTACAAGATGAGTTTCAGGAAGAGCATAGTTAACCACGTGAAATATAACTGAGAGGTCAGATGAGAATGGAATGATGCCCACTGGATTTAGTACCTTAGATGTCAGTAAGTGAACCTCTGTTTTGCTGGGATGATGAGGTACAAACCAGACTGGAATAGGTCAAAATGGTGAATAGAAAGTGAGAAAATAGAGACAACATACATAAACAACTTTCTCTTTTAAACAAGTATTTTGCTATGAAGGGAAAGGCAGTGCAGTAACATTAGAAGGATGTGGATAGGATAACGGAAGTTTTTGTTCAGTTTTGTTTTGCTTTTAGATCTGAAATGGCAGAGCATGTATAAATGCTAGGGAAGCAATCAATAGAAAAGAAGGAGTTGAAGATGCAGGAGAAATAGATACCTTACTTATAATAAATACCTTACTTATAGTATTTTAGACTTAGGTGGGCCTGGTCTGAAATTTACTAAACTTCATAATAAGGAAGAATAGAGATTATCTTTTGGTGCTCCCTAGGAAAAATGTTTTAAGTTCTTCTAAATTCAGTTCATTTTTAAAAATTTTTTTCTGTAGAATGCATCAGGGATTTATGCAGAAATAGATGGAGCCAAAAATGAACTACAAGGAAAACTATCTAACTTAAGTAACCTCAGCCATGATTTAGTCCAAGAAGCTGTTGACCATGCACAGAACCTTCAACAAGAAGCTGATGAATTGAGCAGGTAATATCCTGGTTTCAGAAATGCACATATTATACATGGGCTGAATAAAATATTTTTACTCAATTCCATGTGCCAGAATTACTAGGATACAATCTTAGCAGATTGGTTAGGATTGGGTTTGTTTATTTGTTGATTTGTTTGTTGGTTGGTCCCTCTGAGAGTCAAACATTTGTTGCGATTGTTTTGGGGAGATAGTTTTTTTATTTTAAAAAAATATGTCATATTAGAGGCCAGTGTTCTTGGGGTCAGGGTTCTGTTTCACAATTAATAGGGTGGCCTAAGGCATTTTGATTAGGGGCATAAGTGCTGCATAAAATATTATTAAATAAATCAAATCCCTTTTCAAAGTCTAATTCGATTATCACCTATTTATTTCATAGACAGCATTAGCTTTCCACACCCAACTGTCTTAAATAAAGGAGATTGGGAGTTAGCAATATAACTGACTTCTGGTAAATACTCTAGTCACTCTGCAGTGCTCAGCAGGAGCTATTTGATTTCAACACCTGTTAAGAGAAAATCAATTGACAATTTTCCTCACAGCATCTAGAAGAGAGTCGTGCACCCCTTGGGCACTCAATTAATGTTAATTGAAATGTACTGAAAAATTGGAATTCAATTCACGACCCTGAAATAATAGGTAAATAATGAGATCATTATAAAGACTACAGAACAGGCAGTTTGAAACAAGGACCAGTAAAGGTTATGAATAAAATAAGAACCAATATTAACTTCTGTTCAAAACAGAAATCACCTTTTTATTTCTGATCGCCAAAATTTTCAAATGCTCTCCCAAATCTACTGAGAAGAGTGAGCGGGGGTGGGGGAGCGAAAGAGAGAGAGGTCACATAAAATCTTGGTGTGTGAGATAGTGCTACATCCAGCTCAGTGGCCCTAGAAAAATGTGCTTTTGATGAAACCAATAAAATGGAGCTTAGATAAAGTACTGTTTTTGATAAGATACTGTATTGCTGGAATATTGTTTTTGAGATCCACCCTATGGCTCTTTTCATCATTCGTTTGTCGTTTTAGTAACTGCATCTCAGTGATTAGGATCCCAAAACGTGACTCCTGCAAATGCCACTATGCAACAATGTTCTAGCATGATTCTCCCAGAGAAGTTACTACATGCCTTACGTGAAACATGATCAGAAATATCAATCACTCTGCAGTCCCGTTTGGGCTTAGACTATTTCTGACTAAATATATTCATAGAAACATTCAAATTTATAGATATCTTCCCTTTAAAATGTGAATATTCTTCAACATCTGTCTGGTGTACACAATGATTTGTGTGCTGTGCTCAAACAAAGATAGACTTGATTCATTAAGAAGCGTCCATTTCAAAAGCACATTTTTATTTTGAATATTTAGACAGTACTTGTTTTATGCCCAGTAATAAAAACAAAGTCATAAAGGCTTTGTTTCAAGCTCTTTGGTATATCTTACCACCCTAGCTATCAAAATTTTAAAGTATTAATAAATATTTGTAACATTTTGTTTCTTTTATCCCTTTCTTTTAAAACTTTTTTTTGTCTGCCTTCCTCAGATTTTACTCACTGAGCCATTTCTAAGAAGAAGAGGTTGTGGGGAGGAACAAATAGCAAATATTTGGGTTAGAGTCCCCTCTACAGAGCAGAAGTGCATTATGACTCTGTGGGCCCTGGGCACTATTGCCTTGATGAGCCACTTTTTCCATTAAAAACAATTAAAAACTTTATTTCATGTTTGCATTGGTATAAAGACTAACATAAGCATTATTAGCATCCTCATTTTTTCTTCTGATTTAAAAAAAAAATGAATTGAAAACATTTCTGTGAGTCCCTAGTGTGGCGAATGGCTAAGTCAGCCCTGCTGCAAAGGAGGTAGAACAATGAGAGACTTGGACAAAAGAGAGGGAAGTAGCCAGGGCACACACAGGAAGTTGCTCTGAGCCTAAGAGAGCTTACGGGGACTGCAGCTGGGAGGAGAGGCTGAGAAACAATCAACTGAGCTCGCAGCCAGGAGGAACCAGAGAGTGAGCTCTGCAGTGGCATATCCTGGGTCACCGAGGACCTTCCAGAGGATACTGATGAATGAAGTGATACTACTAGTCATCAATGTTTGGGACTGAGAAAAAAATAAAGAACTGGTGGATTCAAGGGGTAGATTTTATATTATAAAGGAAGAAGACGTATTTGTCAATAAAATAAATTGTGTGGATACACGTAGAGTTTGAAATTCCGATTCAGGAAATAGTTTAGGTACAATCTTAAGCCCTGGTGCTTACCGGATGCCAGACACAGGACACCAAGCATTTACGTATTTGATCCGTGTCATACTCAACATCAGTCCTCGGTGGCACATGCTGTGATCAGCCCCTGTGTGCGAGAGTGCCCAGTGCACGCTGGGTACTCAGTAAATGTTCCTCGAACCCTACCCAGTCCAGAGAGGGGCAGAGGCAGGGACCATGTGTGGAAGGGCAGGGTGAGGGTGGGCTGAGGCAGGGCTGTGTGCTTACAGGACGCAGTCAGGCCACAGGAGTGCCACAAACCTTAACAATGCGTTCCCTGGCCACATGCACCCTCTCTCAGAGCCTCGGCTTCCTTTATGGAGAGGGAATAACAAGGCTGAGTTGGATAAGAAGCAGGTGATGATGACTGTGGGTTCATTCCTCTGCCTGACCTCCACCACATTAAACAAACGCTCTCTCGAGGGGGTGCAGAAGGCTATTCTTAAATCATTATGCCCTTTTCCTGCAGCTACTGCCAGCCAGGCAGCTGCCACGCAGCAAATGGGGTGAAGTCTTGGGGACAGCAGAGGCAGAGGAATGCAGAGAAGATGTAACCCTAGCAAGGGTGGCTCAGGAAAACCTTACCAAGCCAAGTGACTTTGAATACAAGGATGGAAGTATCTGTGATCCTGGAAGTGTTAGGATCAAGCCCTAAAAATGGCCCCATCTCCCAAGGAGGTTAGAAGGAGAAATAACGACAAGTTTCTTTATTAACAGAAATTTGCACAGTTCAGATATGAATGGGCTGGTACAGAAGGCTTTGGCTGCAGCAAATGTCTATGAAAATATTGTCAAGTATGTTAGTGAAGCCAATGAAACAGCAGAATTCGCTTTGAACGTCACGGACCGAATCTATGACGTGAGTATTCCCCTATTTGAAAGTTCGTTTGTACATTGTCATTTCCCACTTTATGCCTTTTCTGATGTCTGATGTCATCTCTTGAGGTTCCCAATGTAAAATACAAATGGCATAAAGGCCAGGGGAACTAAGGAAAGACCATTTTACTTATGCCATGAAGGTTTTAGTTTGTATAATAAGTCCTTCAAGATGTGCTGTACTCCAGTCAGCAAATGCCAGTTCATTTGACAGCTATTTTTAGCCAAAGTCCCTGAAAAAAAACATTTATGACTAGTTCCTGCTGATAGAGTAGATGCTTTATGCATGCATTCAGATTTTTTCAACTCAATATTATTTACTGAACAGTTTCTATGCGACAAGCACTTTGGTGGGACCTTGGCCAGGATACACTGTTCTAAGTTCACTAAATTTTCCTGAAAAAAAACAATTATCTTGAAAACAACAAAGACTTTATTTTCTCATGTTCACATTTGATCTTGATTTTGAGCTTTGAAAATGAAACTATGAATTTTGCTTGGTGTTTAGCAGATAAACTGTGTCATTTAAATCCTAAAAACATGAAAAGCTGCTTTCTTCTGCTGTCATTTTTACTCTCTCCACTCAATTCCTTTGTAGGCTGTGAGTGGGATTGATACTCAAATCATTTACCATAAAGATGAAAGTGAGAACCTCCTCAATCAAGCCAGAGAACTGCAAGCAAGAGCAGATTCTAGTAAATATCTTCACTTTCCTGTCTTCCTTCTGATTTATAGCTGCTTCCCTCCTTTCATACATGTAGACAGAGAGTTCCAAAATTTAGGATTAAAAAATAACTAATATTATAATGAATAATACATCAATAATCCCTGCTCAGAGTCATAAAAAAGCAAAGATTTTAAAATAAATTGTGATTTAAAAAAAAAAACCTTCCATGTAGTAAAGCTACCTGAAAACATATATTTATGGTGGATATTCTTGCTAATCAAATAGGCTGATTAATAGAAATTTACCATAAATAACAATTTTTAATGAGAAAATATCATGCAATACACTTAATGCTTAAACTGTATTGCCCATAATTTCATCTCTCTTGAACAATTCAGAAGACCATTTAAAATTTTTACCACAAAGGAATGGGCCATCACTGTGAGAGTCAATCAAGATGACAGGGTACCACAAAGCCATCTGGCTATTTGTACTTTCTTGTAGTTTGTGTTCTACACAGTTTACTGTATTTAGGACAAACACAATGACCATATGGAAAGAGGTACTTCCAAAGACCAGTGTTTGCATCTGCTAAAGCATGCACATCCAAGCATGGGAGAGCAATGGAAAAATAAAAGTAAAATCATGTGAGGCAATTTTGAATCTTGTGAGTTACCCTTAAAAACGATGGAATGGACTAAGAATTTCACTAAACATTACTCATCTCTGAGGTAATGAACTAATTTCTAAAGATATTTGAGCATTGACTAATGAGGTTGGAAATTCATTATCTAGCTAAGTTCTAAATACCAACTAAAAACAAAGGCCAAGTTAGAAACTGGAAACTTTACACAGTTTTATCAAAGCAATTAATCTCAAGTCTAACAGTGCATTCTCCTTTTTTCCTCTTGCCAAGAGCCACTATATACAAAATAAATGCACTTTGTTTTTCATATGCAGAATACTTAACTATTTAATTACTTTGCAACTGTTATTTTCTTTTTCTGGGTAAACAAAGGCAAGAAAAAGTGCTAAATTTCTCTATTCTAATTAATCTATTATGTAAGTCTAATTAATTTATTATATGAGTCTAGTCCTGAACATACTCTTTGAAAATAATTAGAATATTAGTAGTAAAGAATTAGAATATTAACAGTAAAATATTTCTAAGTAAATATTACTGTATCTGTGTATTGCTTTTGTTTCTTGTGTTCAAAGACCCCTAACATATTATGGTCTAACATATTCTGGTTAGTGCCATGACTTAAATATTTTATTATTCTGGATAATTTGTAATGTATTTTCTCAGTCCTGTCATTATTGAGTTATTGAACCTCAAGAAAGCAACTTTTCTACTCTGGGAATGACATCCCTTCAAAGTTTCATGTTTTATGTCTGATAAATCTCTCTACATCAGCTTCTCTGAATATTTTGCAGATCTGGTTTCAGGTTTTCAAATTAAAACATAATCATCTACTAAATTACATTATCATTTCAGATTATTGTTTCTTAATTTACAAATGACTTTCAATGCTTAGTAATCTTTATTTCCCAACTTTCCTTTTCTTCATTATCTGTATCAAACAGTTAACAATCTATGATTATCTCAGGAAGCTGCATTTTAAAGGGATATTCTACTTCATTTGCAAAATGAAAAATGTTTATGTAAGACCATAAGTTCCATATAGGACACACTTTTCATGAAACATTTCTTCTTATAAACATTGAACCCGAAATAGATTTTCTTTCTCCTATTTTTATCAAGACCTCCAAATATAGAGTTAAATATATTCTTTCTCAGTATCTAAAAGCAGTGTTTTTTTGCAGTCACAAGACCCTAAAATAAGAGGAAAAACATTGTAACACAATATTTGACAACTGAAACTAGAAAGAGGGAGTTGGGGTGCAATAAAACTACAAAGCATGTTTAAGTTTCTCTTTGAATTCTGGGAAATTTTCCAACTACCCAGAGGAAACAAGAAAGAAGTACTTGTACTTGGTTACGCTGTACTTGGTGACAATATCGACTAAGCCCCCCCATTAAATACCCATTATTTACACGTATGGGGGAAAAGATAACAGTAAACCAAGCATACAAGATATTATAATAGAAAAGAGAAAGTGCACCATGGGAGGGTGTATATTTACAAGCTCATTGCAGAGAAAGAGAAGAATGTAGGAGAAATGATAAAAATTATTTTGCTGTTTGTCAAGAAACATAAGATTCTCAATGTTTTGGAAGTCAACAAAGCATAAGCAGAAACAAAGCACAAACAAAAGAATTACTGGCTATTATTAATATATCATGACCTGTTGGGTTCGCTCAAAGATAACCTAAGTTTAGGAACTGTTCCACAAGCACAATTTCAAGAATAATTTTGTAACAAAATGGCTATTTATCAAAACTGATACAAAAAGAATAGAAAATCTGATAAAATTGTAAGAACATACATATGTATAATAAATTTAACCATGAATTAAACCATTCTCACAGCTCAGATGGCTTCCCCAGTGAATTCTTCCAAACATTTAGAGAAGAAATAACACCACTCTTACACAAACTCTCACAGAAAACAGAATACAGGAAAGCACTCTCCAAGTTGTTTCATGAAGCCAACAAAACTTAGACACCAAAACCAGATAAGGACTTATTAAAAAGGAAAATTATAAGCTAAATTCTCTTATAAATAGAGATGCAAAAATCCTAATCAAGATATTAGCAAATCAAATCTAGTATGCATAAAAATGGCAATATATGATGACCAACTTGAGTTTATTACAGGACTTCAAGGATAGTTTAACATTTAAAATATCAATTATAATTTACCACATTTAGAGAATATAGGAGAAATTCATATGATCATCTCACTACATGTGGGAAAATCATTTAACAAAACTCAATACCTATTCATGACTTTAAAAAAAACTCTTAGCAAACTAGGAATAGATGGAAACTTTCATAATCTAATAAAGAATAATAAAATAATATCCAGCAAACATTAATACTGAAATATTGAAAGCTTCCCCACTAAGACTGGAAACAAGACAAGAATACCCCACATTACCAATTCAATGTGTAAAAATTCAGTTTAATTCTATATACAACAATAGGAAATTAAGTTTTTAAAATAACAGCATTTGCAATAACATCAAATACATAGGAATAAATCTGATGAAAAAAGCTAACATTGCTACACATAAAACTATAATATACTGCTAAAAGAAATTAAAGATAATCTAAATAAATGGAGACCTAAATTGAGATCTAAAGAATGAATAAATACCATCTTCCTTAAGTAGAAAATTAAAATTTATAAAAATGATAATTATCCCAAATTTATCTATAGATTCAATATAGTATCAATTAAAGTACCAG
>CAUYPO010040924.1:0-19041 GCA_963574435.1 Cheirogaleus major
AGAGGTTGTACTAGTTTGAAGTCCCACCAGCAGTGTATGAGTGTTCCTATCTCTCCAGATCCATGCCAACATTTATTGTTTGGGGACTTTTGATAAAAGCCATTCTCACTGGAGTTAAGTGATAGCTCATTGTGGTTTTGATTTGCATTTCCCTAATGATTAGAGATGTTGAGCAATTTTTCATATTTATTTTGGCCATTAGTCTTGTCTTCTTTTGAAAAGTTTCTGTTCGTGTCCTTTGCTCACTTTTTAATGGGGTTGTTTGATTTTTTCTTGTTCTTCCTAAGTGCTATATAGATTGTAGTTATCAGCCCTTTATCGAATGTGTAACATGAGAATATTTTCTCCCATTCTTGGAAGTTGTCTATTTGTTCTCATGATAGTTTCCTTTGCTGTGCAGAAGCTTTATAATTTGATCAAGTCCCATTTATTTATTTTTCTCGTTGCTATGTCTACTGTCACACCACCCTGAAGGTATCTGATCTCAGAAGCTAAGCAGGGTCAGACCTGGTTAGTACTTGGATAGGAGGTTTAATCTTAAGATTAACATGTTTTGTTGATATGTTCAAATATATATTTCAAAAGCTAATTTTATAATCTATTACTCTTAGCATAAAAAATTAATTTGACTTGCTTACCTCCTTCAGGGTTTCTGTTTTCATATTTCTTTTTTGGCCTTTATGAATTCTTTATCTTTTTGTCATTTCAATAACTCATCCAATATACATATATTCCTTTTTATATCTAATAGTTTTAGTTATTTTCATTGGGAGGTTAGTTTACTGTGTCAAGTCTACTATACTACCAGAAACAGAAGTCTGTCATTAATTTGTATTTGAGTTTTTATAGCCTTTGCCTCAGCAAGAGTTTTAAAAGATCTTAAATATCTTGAATTCATATTAATAATACAAATTTTTCATTTTACCTTTCATACACAATTCCTTACGATTAATGGTTACTCATTACATGTTCCTAAACACGTGGGTCAATGATTAATTTATCCAATAATTTGTGTGCCTTCTATGATCAAATCTACAAAAGAATATAAAAAATACATGGAAAATTCCTTTGATATAGATGATTAGAGTTTATATATATACATATATATATATTTCATGACATCTTTATTATTTAGAGTTTTTTTGGCTTAAATAACAGAAATGTATTTTATTCACAATTGTGGAGACTAGAGATGGAGATCAAGTCTTAGTAGGGTTGGATTCTCTCGCCTTGACTTGTAAATGTCTTTTCCCTGAGTCTTCACATGGTCTTCCCTCTGTATTATTATTATTTACTTTTAAACACTAAAACTGGATGACTATAAAATGGATGTTACCATTGAAACATGTTTTAATGGAAAAAATGACCCCTGAGAAAAATATCTTTTTAATTTTTTCTAAACATTCCGCCCATTTTTGAAACACCAATTAATCCAGGGATCATCAACAGAAAGTCGTTAAGAATATACCAGACCTTTAATTTTGTATCAATCAGAATTTCATAATGGATCTTATTATTTAATCTGTCAGGATCAACATTAATTAGAGAGCTATGTTCACATGTAGATCAAATAAAGTACAAAACAAACCATGTTTTGTATGAGAGAGTTAAGTTCAGTCCTCATAAAAGCCGCCTCCTCTTTGAATTTGAGAAATTTACCAACCTATGACTCACATATGGAAGTTAGATTTTCCCTCTTGGAATTTTAAGAGATTAAAGGACAATACTTAGAACCTAGCACAGTTTTTGGAAGATTGTGATTAGCCAATATATATAAAAAAATCTTTATTTTCATTACTATTATAATAATTACTAAACCTACTCCCAGAGGGGAAAAATAGAAAGCCCTTGCCTTAACTATTTCAAATATATTTTCATTATCCTTATTTAACCATTGGTAATTTAAAATAAGTTCCTTTTATTATCATAAGCAGGTTCATTTTCTTTCCTACAGTTCCATCTATTACAGAACAACACCACATTTTCCTCATTTGTTAGACTTTGTCAGGTGGCAAAGTTCACCTCAGATGATAGAAATTATTTAGAAGATGCAAGAGAAAGTAATGGAATTAGAAACAGTGGCGCCAGGCCTCACAGAGAAGAATACTGCCTGGGACACGCAGCACTCCAGTAGCATGATGGATGAATTGGTGATTTGACAGGAAGGCCAGTAGACTGTTCCCGCAGTGCAAAGCAACTTCTGTAGCTGTCTCTAGTGTACTACTACTGCACTCACAAATAACATAATTTCTCTACAATCCCCCCTCTACCTTATGACTTCTCCTTTGCTATACCTTTTGTTTAATCATGGCTTATCTAATTTGTCTTCTTTCTATGTGTGTTTTATCTTATGTCCCCACTACTAAATTATGAGTCCATTTGTCTATCTTTTGGTCAAATGTCTTTTGTCTCCTGCAATTGTTTCATTGTGTTCCTGCGATTGCTATTGAACAGGGCATAACACCAGAATATTTAAAGGCTGCTCGCCTGGCTGTAAGTTGCTTTTGCTTGTATTATAGACCCACAGTTGATCTAATCAGCCACTTAAAGGGGATGGAATCATATGACACTACACACATTTGTACATACACACATACACACAGTCAGAACAGGGGTGTAGGTTAGAAGTCTGAGGCCTAAGCAGTAAAATAAGGAATCATTTTGTTTAACTATAATCAGAGTGATCACTTATTTGCAAGGATCTTTTCCCCCAAATCCATTATCTCAAAGGTATTGTGATCATTTTTCATTGATAAATGCTCATGTCTTTTCTCTTTCTACTTCCAAGCCACTTAGTTCCTATATTCTGTTCTCTGAACATTTCTTTATCTCATGCCTTTGGATCTAAGAATAACTGACCCATTCTAATGTATATTTTTACACTTTTTTGATATATCCCCTTGAATAGCTATAGAACACTACCTTCTTCCATGAACAATATTTTTCATTCATTTCAAGGTTTTCTAAGTTCTTGACCTGCTGTTAGAGATTATTTTGCTGTATTCTTGCCAATATCATTTTATGTGCTGAGACTTCCCTCTTACCCTGACATGTTTCATTCTTTTTCACTATACCTTCTTTAAAAATATAGAATAATAAAGAGAGGAAAAGAGACAGAGATAACCCTCCAATAATTTCTCATCATAAACAAAATAAAATGTTTTTATTCCAGAATGACTGCTTCTGTTGTTTCATATCCCATTAATATTCTGCCATTTGTTTATTTTTATATTCCTCTACAGACTGCTGGATTGCATTTTTAAATGTCTGCAATGTCAGGAGGTGAGAGAGGAGAAACTTCAGAAAGAAACTAGTTCAGTTTATTCAAATAAACAGTTTTAATTCCTATAAAAATAATAATATTATAAAGTTTTTAGATGATAGTCATTGTATTCTATTTTGTTTGGGACAAAATAACTGATTTGTCTAGGTTATTTTTGTAATATAATAAAATTCATACTATTCTAATTTCTGAATTTGGTTTCAACTTTTTTTATTCACATATTATCACAAATATCTTAGATAAATGATTTCAAAGAAATGTTCACCTTTTTATGTTGATCACAGTTTCAAAAACTATTTTTGTCCTCTATAATGAAAAATTTAAAGAAAAAATTAATAACTGTTATCAAACTTAGAAAAATAAGATTTATGCACTTAACATTAGGATCCCAACACTCCAAACAGTGGCAGGAAATATTACCTGTTCTATATTCTTTTTGTTTGGCTCTTATTCTAAAATGATATGCTATACTGGAACCTAAGGTAGAAGACAGAAGCATATAGAAACAACAGATATCTCCTAGAAAAAATAAGTATAGAAATATAGTTATGTTAGGTTTTATCTTTTGTGTTGCTAAGATTCCTGTTTAGTCATATTTAATGCTCTATTTATGTAATAAAAACTATATATCTAATGTAAACTGACAATAATTAACAAATAGACTAACAATGGACACTTACATTGGCATGAAATATAACCACCATTAAAACTTATAAAAAGTATGTGCACACATGCATGTGCACACACACACACAAATAAAACCCTTAAAGGGGGTTTTTGTTTTTATTTGTATTCCAGTGACTGACATACAGTAGGGATTCTAAAAATATCTGTTGTATCAATAAATGGGTAAATAAATGCTGATTCTAATTGAAAGCCTTCCTTTTTTTTCTTTTTTTTCTTTTTTTGGTAACACTTTAGAGCACTTGTTTTCAAAATTTTCTTCTCAAAGATCTCATGTTTTTAAATAGATGAAGCCTCTATGGCACAATAATATTAATGATGCATACCATGGATTCTAGGTGGAAGACGCTCCTGAGAGACACGCAGAACTGAAATAGACTGCCTACTCAGTCACGAAACGCCATAAAAAGGTCAGTGATAAAAGGGATGAAAAAAGAAATTTCAGGGTCTGTCATAACAGGAAGCAGGCATGGTTTTAATTTTTTCACTGTTGTGGTCAATAAGGTAATGTTTCACAATAATATTCTCATAGAAGGACATTTGTATGTGGTAGTTCTCAGAAGATTACATAAGCATGGTCTAAGTCTTTCAAAGGTTTTTGAGTAAAAGAGTTTTCACTTTTTGTTTAAATGCTCAGAATAAAATAAAACTTTTTCAACTTGAACTCAGGTATCTCATTTCTGATGCCCATAAGCAAAATTTAGCAGTTGCCTCTAAAAGTTTTAGTTGGAGATGTATTGGACCATCTGTTCGACTTGCTCCCTGATACTTGGAGATAAGTAACCCCTGGCATCAGACGCAACTACAACAGCTGTGATTCTGCTTGTAGTATGCTAGTTGTGCTATCCAGATTCCAAATCCTAGGGTATTATAATGTCTTCCAAGGCCAAATTATTTAAAACAAGGTCAGCAGCTTGTCCTCTGAGGATAGAGAAAAGTAATAGTTTAGTATCTGATCACTGAGCTATGCTGAGAGCATTCGCATTAGTTTGTGACTTTTAGATATTGATATTGAAATTGATTTTACCATTAAAGTAGGAAGTCTCAAGCTGGATAAGGTAAGAAGGCATCAATTAAATAAATGTGGATAAGCAAAATGATTCAGAAGCTTTACAAAAATCTCTTCTCACTTTTGTGAGAGGTGTATAGCAGGTATGAAATTCATTCCTTACACTCCTCATTTCTTCTCTCAAGCACAACATCTTGAGTCCATGCCACTGCTTATTTGACTACTGGTAAATTCAGTCAAAATCATATATTATAGAGTTTACTGTTCTACTGAGTTTTAAGTAGTCAGGAATATTTAGTCTTGAGTTCATATTGAATGTCACTTGCCTGAGCCCACATGCCTTTTTGAAGTGTTTCTGTTGTTCCTATGCCACGTTTGAACAGAGAAATGTTTTACAGTGGCTCTCACAGAATGTTTTTAGTGTTCTGGTCTGCATTTTCCCCTTCATTTGTCCACCCTAACCCCCATTCTCCTGACATCAATTCAGAGAGCCTGTCATCTAAGACTTCATGGTGTATGTACACCTCTGCCACAGCTAGACAATTTCATCAATACTCAGCCCTTGTCCTCCATATTTCTTTTAAATCAATGTGAACAGCCTCTGTCTTCTCATAACCCAGATTTCTTTTCTAAATCAAAAGCTTGATGGAAGTTTTCTTTTGGAAATAGTGCAACAATTTTGTTTTGTTTTCAAAGTTCCTAAGTGAAAATGACTGTCTTTTGAGGATGGGAAAGAGTTTTGTCACTTTTTTTCATTCACTTGTAGCAATATAAATACAAAATAAACTATCTTCTCACTTGTATATATACTCACAACACAGGGAAAAGGTACACAATACTTTATAAAGCCTTTTATTTCAAAATATTTCTCTTCTATTAAAAGGTATTTTATATACTAAATCTTGAATAGGTTATTTATGAGTAGGTTTTAGGTGATAAATTGCATGGTCAACTTATCTATGAGTCATTTAAGTTTTCCTTTGTGCTATGAATTATTTAATTGTGAAGCCACTAACATTAAAAATTAAAACTTTTTTATTGAACTAAGAAATAAAGTTCTGGTACTGTTGGCCTACCTTAATAGCTCAGGTGACAGTGGCAAATGGAGGCTTCTAAATCGTTACATTTCAGTATACTGATGAACAAAGTTCAAAGCATTTCACTAAACATGGCTCACCATATTGCAGGAATTTCCCACATAATGATTAAAATGCATGATTAACATATTATAACTATTTTTCCCTAAATACAAGCAAATAACATATATTTTCAGAACTCATTTCTAGCCAGGGATTAGAACAAACTTTAAAATATTGTATTATGAGATAAGGCATTAGTGAGAGTTCCTGTACTACAGAAATCTAAATACTTGCCTGAAAAATAGGCCATTGACATGTTCTAATCCTCCTAGGAATATTGAGTAGCATAGCTAAACTCTCATTATTGTCACTTCTGGGAAAGAGGACAAAGAGGTTCAGCAAATAACTGGTGAATATTAAATGGCAGTGATCAGTATTAATTCAGCCTAATTGCATGGGCAATAGAAATAACATCATACAGATTCAACTATCTATCAATCATATGAGTTTATTTTGGGTGTGGGCCATTTATTTAAAATGAATTTTCATGTGGACAAAGTTCTAAACATTCTGAAAATTTACAGGCCCCAGTGTCTGGTTGAAAGCTATATTTTCATCAACCTATGCATAAATGCAACACTTTTTGAAGATTTTGTGTAGGTTCATAACTGAAGTACCATTCCATATTTGAGCCCCCTGGATGAAAATTCTAAAAGTTAAAATAGCATTGAAAGCTCCACTAGGTTTATTTTGTTCACTTCTTCCTAACTTATTACTCTCATTTAATTACCAATGACATATTATTTCTCTATATTATTTTTGTCTTTTACATAGAAATCTGCCAGAACAGAGAAACACATTCAACTTCATTCTCTTAACAGCAGAAAAACAAAATCACTAAAGATCACTTATACAAAAATATTCATTATTTTCTTGGTCTCCTAAACAGTGTCCTGCAGGTTCTGTCTGGTGTCACTTGGATTTATTTCAGTTCAATGTTTGAGTATAATGGTTGAAGTCAAACAATTAATCCTTTAGTGAATTGAGAGGATGGTGTGACTTCCAAAAATACAACAGCTTTTGTTTCTCCAATTAAAAGTCCATTCTCTATTGCAAGGAATTTTGGCATGCCTCTATTTCTACCCATTCATGCATTTGTCACACAAATGGGAATGTATTATTTAAGCAACAAGCAGAGTGTGGAATGCCGCAGGTGAAATAACAGCAGGGCTCATGGTTTCTAGTTATAAGTTCCTTACAAGCTAACTGAGGGGATAAGACACACAAATATCTAATTCAAGGTTGTGTGTGTGTGTGTGTGTGCATTCCATGTAGGAGGTAAAAATTTAGTACTATAGAAGCATACACAGAAGGAATCAGAATTCCTTCTGGGGAAATCAGATAAAATAATCTCAGAAGGAAAGCATATTAGCTATATCCTGAAGAGATGAACTTTGATTTTGAAAATTGATGATCGAGAGAAAAAGGGGGAAAAAAAAATCATGAACTCATCCAGAGTAAATGCTGCTATGTTTTATATTTATGGTAATCTTTATAAAATGGCTGAAATTAAGATAACCAAATGTCCTAATTTGACCAAGACTGAGAGATTTTGGGGGGGACATGAGGCTTTAAGTTCTAAAACCAGGACATACCTGAGCAAACTGAGTTGATTATAAGTTTTTTCCTACCTTTTACCCTCTCCTCAATATTATTCTCATTTCCATGTCATGCTTTTCCAATTTTACTCTATAAATGTTTTTTACATATTTGTCCAATAATCCACTAAATCCAGAATCCAAATCAATTGAAGATTTTTTTTCCTTTTATGTTATCTAGAAGGGCTTAATCTTTATTCTCTTCAGGGAGTGGATGGAGAGATACTACATTTCATCTCTTTAGCATGGCAAAGAAAACACAAAAGGAAATGGTGGTCAGAATAATCATAGCTAACACAAATTGAGTTACTATTATGGGTCAGCAGCTATTCTAAGAATTTTGTGTATATTTATGCATTTAATATTTACAACCACCATAAGAGTTGTGAAATGGCCATTGTGAGAAAATTGAGGCATTGAAATATTAAGTGTAACTAGCCCAAGTGCTGAAACTGGAAGTAAAAACCAAACCAGTGTGACTTCAAATTCAATTCTCTCCATGATTATGCTGTTAGATTTCCATATTAAAAGCTAACCTTAGCTGGGCATAACGACTCATGCCTGTAATACTAGCACTTTGGAAGGCTGAAGTGGTAGGATCAGGCCAGGAGTTCGGGACCAACATGAGCAACATAGCAAGACTCTGTCTCTACAAAAAAAAAAAAAGCTGGGTGTGGTGGCACATGCTTGTAGTCCCAGCTGCTTGGGAGGCTGAGCCAGGATGAATGTTTGAGTCCAGGAGTTTGAGGTTGCAGTGAGCTATGATAACAATACTTCACTCTAGTCTAGGCAACAGAGTAAGATTCTGTCTCAAAAAAAACAAAAAACAAAAAAAAGCTATACTTTATATTCTGCCTTATTTGGAAGAAGATGCACGGTCAAAAAGGGATTTAAAAATATTTTATATTTGTTCTTTTTTTCATTTTTGAGGTGAAAAAGAAGTAGGGCATTTAGAGACTGTGAAGACAGTAGAAGTCCAGAAAAAAGAGGAATTGCTGATGGTAGTTATAAAAGGATCAGCGGGGGAACATTGATCTTGAACATTCTTCTTTGAATGGAGGGAGGTTAATGCCATTAATGACCAGACTTTGTAGGATAAAAAAAATGGATTAAAATACAGAATCCAAGGAATATATAAATGAGACTGATCTCAATTAGTGAAGTTCCATGAATTGCGATATGTATTTTTTTAAGAAATACTTGTTTTGTATTAGTGAAGGAGAGAATGAAAAGGGACAGATCAAGTTGATATGTAAGGCTTTCTGGGGTAAAATGGTTTCAGTCAAGCCTGTTGCTCTCTCTAGAACATTTTTCACTATCTACTTCTCAATGAAATTCTTCCCTTAACATCCAGGACACAGTCTGTTTCTCTTTCTGTATCTCTAAACTCACTTTTCTAGTCTCATTCCTGGATATTACTCTCATTATATCAAAGTTGTATGTACCCTAAAGATTTATCCTTGTAATTTTAACATTTATTCATCCACAACTTCCTCCCCTATGTGTGTTGACAAGGGTAACATCAATTCTTATTTTTTCTTCTCACTAAATATTTGTTTAGTTAAATTGTTAATAATAATGACATAACTACAAATCTCTGCTTTGTCAAAATTTGATAAGATAATTTTATAGCAGATTATATTGCCATAGCTTTTACACAGAAAAATGGTGATTTATGAAAATGACTATTTTTTTTTCTTTTTGGTAGCCATAAACAATCCACCACTAATTTGTTCTATAGCTATATCTACACGATAATTAAACATTTAAACATCTAAAATATCCTGTCTTCTTAAATTTATAGTTTTAGTAATTTTTGTTTTTGTTTATTTAATGATTTCAATGTTCTTATTCACTTTTGTAATAGAAAAAACAGCCCAAACATTTTCTATTGGACTTAGAGATGTGGCATTACCCACTTTAAAATGAAGTTGGATTACCTGCACAGATCCTAAAAAGAGATTTTATATCGCACTACCTATAGATAAATAAACTCATTCTCAAGGAATAAATACTCTAGTGACTAAAGAGATACTCTCTGATTGTTTGCTAGAGACCCTGGACAGGTCAATGGACAGCCTCTACCCATTACCCAATTCCAAAAGCCACTTTCACATTTTTAGTTATCTGTTACAGAATTTTTCCACACTTGGTACCAAAATATGTATTAGTTTGTTATATCTGCCACAACAAATTCCAAGACTGAGTGAGTGGCTCAAACAACAGAAATTTATTTCCTCACAGTTCTGGAGGCCAGAAGTTCAACATGTAGTTTTCAGTAGGGTTGCCTTTATTTTGAGGCCTCTTTTCTTACTTTGTAGATGGCTGTCGTATCCCTCTGTCTTCACATTGTATGCATGTGTGTGTTTTTTTTCTCTGTGTCCAGATTTCCTCCTCTTATAAGAACACCAGTCCACATCTACTCGCCATCAAATTGGTACTGACTGATTAAAACTATGGTGCTCAAATGGTGGTAGTGTTTACCAGGGTTTCGGGGGGCGGGCAAGACCCACATCATAGGGATGTGGCAAGCATTTTCAGGGGGAAGGGCATACCTCTAACCCTTCTTAGGGAGAGGCAAAGTTATACAATGTATCCAAAATGTAAAAAAACAAAAAACAAAAAACTTTTGTTGGATGGAGGGCAGGTGAGAGGGGGGAGGAAGTGTAGAGTTACATAATGTGAGCCGTGCGCGCCACCTGGGGATTGGACTTCCTTGAAGTTCTGGCATGTGGGGGTGCGGTGGGGGCAATGTATGTAACCCTAACAATATTTGTACCCCCATTATAAATAAATAAAAAAAAAAAGAACACCAATCCTATTGGACGAGGGATCACACTAAAGACCTCATTTGAAATTAATCAGTTCTTTAAAGACCTTATTTCCAAATATAGTTATATTCTGAGGTGCTGGGGGTTAAGACTTCAAAATATCAATTTGTGGGGGACACAAATAAGCCTATCATATGTACTATTTAAAAAATATGCCATACAGTGACTAAACGGAGCATGTAAGCATCTCTATTATTATAAAGCAACAAAAACTGAGACAAAGCAGTTAAAGGAATAGCTCAAAGTTATGCAGCTTGTTAGAAGAACAACCAGGACCAGATTTTAATATTTTTCCTTTTCTTCTGACCATCTATCAAAATGTCTTTTTCTGATTTCTTTTCTCATATAATTCTCTTAGTCTTTAACCTCTAACTTATCTTTCTTTTCTTCTTATTCTCCCTGGGGGGATTCTCTTCACTTCCATGGCTTTTAATACTATAACCACACTTGTGCTCAGCATTCTGATGTCCTGCTTCATCTCAACTCTGTCACTGAGCTCCAAACCCACATGTCAACCAACACTGGACATCTTCACTTGGGTGCCCCCAGACTCCTCAAATGCAGTCCAACTCATCCCAAAAATATTCTCCCTTTTATATTCTATGTCCTCAAATTCTTCCTTTGAAATAAGTCTCTGAATGGCTCACCACTTACCTTGCCCAAGCTGGAAATCCGAGTACAATTCTTGACTTTTTCCCTTCTCTCACCTAGTGTGTACGATTAATCACCATGTCTTATTTCTTCCACGTCCTTAAAAATCCTAAATATATCCACTCCTTTTTATCAGCTCTTCTTCAGTTTCCAGAATTCTTTCTCTTGCCTCCAGGCTTTTGCACATGATAGTCTCCCGAATAGTAAAATACATGATCAACTTTACAGGTAATTTAATATAATTGTGTTCAGGTTGAAACTTACAAATAACTGTTTCTAGGAAAACTTTGATGTTCACACTGGGTTAGTTTCCTCTCCATGTGCTCTCTTCCTGATGCACCTTCATCTACCATGGCACTTACTGCTCTGGATCCCTGGGGCCACTTCACTTCTCTGAATGCCACCTGCTCCACCATTAGGCTGCACATTTCCATATGAGAAAAACTATGATTTTTTTTCGTCAATATCTCTACAACACTTCTTTTTGGGAGATAATAATCACTTAAACACTACTTGTGGTGAATAAATTCTGGTCTACAAAATTAAAAAAAAAATTTTTAGAGACAGGGTCTCATTATGTTACCCAGTCTGGTCTTGAACACCTGGCCTCAATCTATCCTCCCACCTCAGCCTCCAAAGTAGTTGGGATTATAGGTGTGCACCACCATGCCCTGCTAATTTTTCTTCTTATTATTTTTTTACATAGGGCATCTCACTATAATGCCCACACAGGTAAATTTTAGTGCAATATTCATTCTGTTTCATTAGGCTCCTACATCTTAGACTAAAATTATTGAAGCCACAATGAAAAAAAAATTACATAAAAACAGTTTTAATATTTGGTTGTATACCTAGCTAAGATAACATGTAGAATATAAAATCTATTTTCAAACTAGAAAGGTAGTATTCAACGTATAGAGACATATCTTTATTAATCTTGTCTTGTGTTTTTTCTCTTTGCCTGAAAAGCAAACTGAGGGATACGACTTTGTAAAAGCGTCTCAGTTCATTTTGTCTGCCCTGCTACTTTTAAATTTATTTAAGGCTTTGAAAAATTGATGCTTGAGAAAAATGAAGACATTTAACATTAGTAGGCAGTGATATAAAATGTATGTGAGCAACTAGAGTAGTAGCTCAAATTAAAATTTGAGGACATAAGATATTTAAAAATTTTGTATACTAAATAATGATGAAATGCAAGTGACATAAACAGCCTGAGAAGTGGTTGCATACTGTATTCAAATCTATTAAAAATTCTGGCAGGCAAAACAAGCAGGAGGTTATAGATGAAGTTGTCCATTACAGAGTGATCTGCAATCTGATCACTGATAGGCAGACATACAAGAGGACCTCAGAGAAAACTCAGGTCAAATTTCTTTTGAGATGTGTTAGTCATGACAGCATTCAACTCTAAGAAGTAAATGTGTAGAATTTAAAATATACTCTAAGTATTTTCATAATGTTATATCTTAATATTTTATGTTAAGAATTTTATATTTGGATCATAAATAAATGGAATGTTTATTCTACTAGCTGAAGGCATCTGCAAAAACCTGGGGGTAGGGTACGAGGAAAATACCTGACTCTATAATAGGTTAGAAAATCAGGTAGAAATAAGCATTGATATTTGGTCTTGTTCTGTATTTCATATTCCTCCCCAGCCCTCTTCAGTAAAGCAACAAATGGAAGATGCTAAAGAGGAAGTGATGGAAACAGTGTAGTGATAAGGGTTTTGTCATTGATTTACATTCCAAGGGAAAGGCAAGCTGTTAGTAGTAAAGAATATCTCAAATGCTTGGGTAGGGTAGGGGGAGGAAGAAAGTTTTTTAGTGGTTACCAAAAAACTCCAAACTTTTGCAATGTATATGTCTGATAAATACTTTACCCAATTTTCCCCAATTGCCTTTTAAATGCATCAATTTTTTTCACTGGTTTTGATCCCCACCAGAAATCTAAGATACTTGTTCCACTGGGCGGTCCTCTTTACCAAGATGCTATCTGGAGCATAATAAAGGGGGTATTATTGAAACAAAAAGTACACACACCATCTGTGACTTACCTCTTTGCTTAAGTATTTAATCTCTCAGTGATCTTCCTCCAATGCCACTTTTGGCTTCCAGTTGATCAGTATAATTTAGGAGATTACCAATTAATCTTCAGTTTTAAACAGGTTTGGCAATTCTAACTTTACCTGCCATTAAACCCTCTTATCAACAGAAGTCCTTTCAGAAGCTCTTGCCAGGGATCCCAGCTGGCCCCATTCCGGTAGCCTGAAGGCCTACCTCCTGACTGGGTGAGGTTTCTGGGTGATGTTACAGAGCCAATTGTTCTTACTAAATCCTCAATCTTGTATACTAAGGCTAATTACCCTATGCGACGGTAATGGAATATAAATAATGATTTGTGTTTTGTCAAGGATGGGGGTGCCGGGAGACAAGGCTCTGTATGAATTCTAGAGAAGTTATTACTCATAATCACAGTTCTAACAAGCTGAAGTTAAATTTTCTTCACATCAGCAATTGAAAAGTCTATTGTAAGTTCACTGAGATGGAGAATGTTATATGTAGTGTATGTAATTCATTTATAAATATTTATATTTATATTTATGGATACTCTAAGTGTTAGCCTCTCACTCTTCACTATAAGACTAATCTCTAGAAAGACATTCTGGAATTATTTTTTAAATTGCCATTCCTATCAGTGAATATATGTAGGTGTGTATATGTATATGCATACATATATATAGAGAGAGAGACAGAGACAGAAAGAGTAATAGATCATATTATGAGGCCACATAAACAGTTTAAAGTGTGGCAAAAATCCATGAAGATATTCACTAGGTCTTCTCTGGATTTCATGGTTTTCACATTCACCACCATTAAGTGAATTGGTACCTTTTTTGAAATTTCCAGAACCATCACAGTAACTGGATTGGGTAGCTAAAAGCCAACTCCAAACCCCAAGAAATACTCTAAGAGCATAGTAGAATGATAAACATCATTAATTTTCTTTATTTATTGAGAATAGGCTAAGAAATAAAAGGAAGTCTAAATTTTGAAGAAAGGTGAATAAAATGTAAGAATTATAGAAGCTGTGCCCAAGATTCCAACACTGGATTTATAAGCAGTCTGTATAATAAGGCCCTGCCCATTCCTTCCAGATCCTCTCAACTCCTGGCTCCCAACAGAGTCACCACAAACACACACACAAGCACACATGCATCATCTATGCTAACTCCTGCTGCTTACTCTCTCTGAACCTCCAAGGAGGACATGGGTAAGGTGGAGGAATTTATATCTTTAGCTTATAGGAGAAAACAGCATACCTCTCACATAATAGACTTTGAAATAAGTGTATTCAGGCTCCTTTTTGAGAGATAAATTACAAATCAACACAATAGCTCTTAGATGTCCAAGGTATCAATATAAGAAAGGAAAGAAAAGATCAACCACAACATGATCAAAATAGAAGTCATGAAAAAGCAGCATTACCAAGTCCTCGCCAACTCCATCCACATAGACTAAACATCCTGTCCTAGGGAAGATTTATTCCTATTACAGGCATTAGGATATTTGAGCATGAAGCTATTAGACATTAAAATCCGGCAAGCCACTACTCTTGCTGTCATTCCAGACTTACCAAGCACCTGTCTGATGACTAAGGTGGCTTCCTATAGAGAGAGGTCAGGCTAGTCAGGGCTTCATGAGCACTGAGCCTGCTGACAGGACACTTCTTATTTTAATTTAATATACTGGAATCCTGATTTATACAGTTCACTATCTTAAGGTTGAATCTTCCTGAATCATTCAGTTTCGGTATACTGGAGAAATAGCATTTTTTGACCTGCCTAGCTGAAGTCAAGTAAAGGATCAGGTAAATATCACTTCACTCAATTTCCTGAAATCTAGACTTTTCCAACAAACCTCTGGCCTCACTGTCTACCTATCTTTAAAATTTCAAAAATGCCTACTTTTTGGTTTATGATGGGTATTAAACGGGATTATGTACAAAACAAGCCTGGCTGGGTGCATTTTATATATGACTCATAAAATATTGCTTCTCTTTCTGAACTTGAGAGCTCATAAAACAACCACTATAATATTGTGGCATTCTTGCTGTTTCTACCTCAATTGGAAAAACTTAATGCCCCAAACTAAAGCTAGGTAGTATGCCAGTCTGTGGTGGTTTTAATAGAATGCATTTTTTCTTGATTATAAAATCAAAAGCTATATTTAATTCAAACATCATAGAGAGCTATAAAAAGAGAAGTTAAAATCACTCATAACCTGTGTTGTACTAATAAATGTTTAACAACTGGCTCTTTGGGGGAAAAATGTATGTATTGATATACTGACATAGTTTTTATAAATTTTAGTGATATACAAATAATAATAAAATACACAATACTTTTTATTGTTAATGCTATATTAACTATTAATTTTTACAAAATGTTTTCATGGATTTTTGCCAAACTCCTTTATCTACAGTCTATGGTTGTGATCAAAACATGATGCAACAAATGGAGATTTATCGTAGTCATCTATTCCTTTTTCCAATAAATGTATTGTCATTAAATCTGATTTGTGATCCACTATTAAACTATTACTCACTCTTATACAGATTATATTTCTTAAAATGAAACTTCTTTCAAAGCTTTACTGCTAGACATAACATGCTTCAATATGCACTAACTCTCTATCACTTTCTTAAGTCTAGGCAAAAAAATAATATATATATATATGTATATACACACACACATATTGAATCAAGTCATGATTTGTAGAACTGGCTAATTTCATACCCAAATGGCATCACTGAATGCGGAGATAAGAAAAGATACACAGCAGCACACCATTTTATAGTATTGTTAACATAAAGTAAACATAAATAACCCCAAGAGCATAGATAATAATAATTTGCCTTGAATGCAATGTTTATTCTGAAGTACATTTTTAAGTGATTTTTACAAAGTTATGTGGGTGATAAATTCTTTGAGTCTTGGCATATTAAAACTTTTATTATTTTGTTCCTATGCTTATACTCAAGAGTTTAGTTGGATATAAGAATCTAGGTTCAAAATCACATCCACTAATGAGTTTAAAATTTTTGTTCCACTGATTTCTCACCAATGTACTCTTGGCACTGAGAAGTCCAATATTAGGAATTTTTCCTCTTTTATCAGTAGCTGGGTTTTAGTCACTGGAAAAATTTAAGATTTTTTAAAACTTCTAATTTATTAAAGTATTTGTTATGAGAATGTGTACTCTGCATCATTTTGATCTGAATATGTGTGGGGTTTGTTTCATTATTTTCTCTTGACATGGGGCTATATTTGAATTTTGGAAAAAATATCTTCAAATATGTTTTTGACTGTTTTCATCGCTTTATTTTCTCCTTCTTGTATTCCTATTAAACAAATTTCAAAGCTACTGTTCTCTCAGATAATCTATTAATTATACTTACTTTCTTTTATATTTTTGCTCTATGTTCTGGGATATATCCTTCATTATATTTTTACTTTTGAGGGAATTTTGGGAAAATTTATATAGCAACTGATAAGACGAGGAATGACACAAAGGCCTAGCCTCTGATATTTTCAAAAACTGCAATCATGGGTGTTACTTATATACCTAAATTTTCTGTTTACTCTGGATTTGTTTTTATCCTATCAATGTTTTCATTTCCACATACTAAATTCATGTTCTTACATTGCTCTCTTATTGTAATATTATTATTACGATATTGCTTTTCTAATAATAAGAACATAGCAACCTATTGTTTCTCAGTGCAATATTTTCTGAGTCATATATCTCTGAGAATGACGATTAAATTATTTCAAAGTGGTATTTCTGAAACCAAAAACTGCTTACTTCTGGGTCAGTTATTTAATTTTCCATCTTTCTTTATCATTTATAATTTTGTGTTTCCTAGGTTTGGTAGTACTAACTTACATATTCATATTTGTAAACGATGGCCAAGATTGATTAACAGATGTATGGAGCTGTTTGCAATTGTGTGTATTTATTTACCCAATTGGCTTTGCTCATGCATGGGAGGGGTCTCTGCCAGCTCTATGAATACCATGGGGCATGCTCTTTAGTCTGCACACTCTCCTTTTATATCACACAGAAAGGAAAGAGTCAGCTGCCAAAAATATATAGCTTTTTACTCTAAAAATGGAGCTTTTGGTTTATTTTCCTCCAGATTGGAATGAATGTTCTTTCTTTCTTTATTTTTTTTCCAGTATATTATGGGGGTACAAATGTTAAGGTTATGTATATTGCCCTTGCCCTCCCTCACCCCTCGAGTCAGAGTTTCAAGCGTGCCCATCCCCCAGTTGGTGCACATCGCACTCATTATGTATGTATATACCCATCCCCTCCCCTGCCATCTGCCTGACACCCGATAAATGTTGTTCCTATATGTCCACTTAGGTGTTGATCTGTTAATACCAATTTGCTGGTGAGTACAAGTGTTGCTTATTTTTCCATTCTTGGGATACTTCACTTAATAGAATGGGCTCCAGCTCTATCCAGGAAAATACAAGAGGTGCTATATCACCGTTGTTTCTTACAGGTGAATAGTACTCCATGATATACATATACTACATTTTATTAATCCACTCATGTATTGATGGGCACTTCGGTCGTTTCCACATCTTTGCAATTGTGAATTGTGCTTGATATAACCATTTGAGTGCAATTGTCTTTTTTATAGAGTGACTTTTGTTCTTTTGGGTAGATGCCCAGTAATGGGATTGCTGGATCAAATGGTAGAGCCACTTGTATCGCTTTAAGGTATCTCCATATTGCTTTCCACAGAGGTAGAACTAGTTTGCAGTCCCACCAGCAATGTAGGAGCATTCCTATCTCTCCACATCCATGCCGACAGTTATTGTTCTGGGACTTGTTAATAAAGGCCATTCTCACTGGATATAAGTGATATCTCATTGTGGTGTTGATTTGCATTTCCCTGATGATTAGAGATATTGAGCATTTTTTCATATGTTTATTGGCCATTATTCTGTCTTCTTGTGGAAAGTTTCTGTTCATGTCCTTTGCCCACTTCTTGATAGGGTTGTTTGATTTTTCCTTGCTGATTTTCCTGAGTTCTAGATAAATTGTAGTTATCAGCCCTTTATCGGATGTGTAGCTTGAGAAAATTTTCTCCTATTCTGTGGGTTGTCTGTTTGCCCTCTTGACAGCTTCTTTGGCTGTGCAGAGCTTTTTAATTTGATCAGGTCTCATTTATTTATTTTTGTTGCTGCTGTGATTGCCTTTGGGGTCTTCTTCATAAATTCTTTGCCTAGGCCAATGTCTAGAAGAGTATTTCCAACATTTTATTCTAGAATTCTCACACCTAAGGTTCAAGTCTGTTACCCAGTGTAAGTTGATTTTTGTGAGAGGTGAAAGGTGTAGATTATGTTTCAGTCTTCTACATGTGGCTATCCAGTTTTCCCAGCACCATTTATTGAATAAGGATTCTTTTCCCCAGTGTATGTTTTTGTCTGCTTTGTCAAAGATTACATGGCTATATGGGGATGGTTTTATATCTGGGTTTTCTGTTCTGTTCCACTGGTCAATGTCCCTATTCTTATGCCAATTCAAAGCTGTTTTAATTACTATAGCCTTGTAGTATAGTTTGAAGTCTGGTAAATTGATACCTTCTATTTTGTTTTTATTGTCTAGGATTGCTTTTGCTATATGGGGTCTTCTCTGGTTCCATATGAAGCGTAAAATTATTTTTTCTATGTCTGTGAAAAATGATGATGGTATTTTAATAGGGATTGCATTGACTCTGTAGATCACTTTGGGTAGTATAGACATTTTAACAATGTTGATTCTGC